>JASDQU010245184.1:45097-72850 GCA_032191745.1 Picea mariana | reverse complement strand
CATCGATAGATAGTGAACTTCGGGTGAAATCATTCCAAGAGGAAGCAAGCGGGGAAGTTGAGACTCCTGAAGGCCAAAGTCCTGAAGTGGACTAGAGTTGTTGATTTGAGGAGGACACATGGCACCCGATCTAGAACTTCAGGTATGCAACACTACAGGGAAAAGAGAGTGTGCAGGAGCTGTAACTCTCGAATCCCGAAGAGCTGAAGTGAATCACAGTCGTCGATATGTGAGGTACATGCGTCGACAAATCATCGACTTTAGGTAGAAGTACTGCGGAGGAAGTGAGAGTGGAGATTTTGAAACTCTCGAAGCTCGAAATCAATCATAGTCGTTGATTTGAAAGGGACACACGACGATTGATCAGGGAGATCGGGGAGTGCGTGCAAAAGGAGGAAAGGGGTCATTGAATGATAGTTGACCAAGGTAGTAAGAGGACAGATATCAGACGTCGATCAAGAGGCAATGCCTGAAACCAAAAGATCGATGGTCTCACTTAATAGCGGAGACAGAAAGTGATCGGGTTTTAAAAATATTGGAGCAGGCCGCAATCGAAACCATGGTATTACCAAAGGGGTACATGGTAGCTGATAGTGAATTGCGGGGAGAAAAGTGGTGTGGTCTCAAACCACTCTATTCCGCTCCACATTCGCGTACTTATGTGAGGACATAGCCCGAGGTCAGATATGGGAAACAGATAATGGAAGAGGAGCTAGTGCCTGAAATGTGATAGTTTGACAGCGTGAAGGAAGAGGTTGTGGGTGCCATAGAACCTGCACCAAAAGACTAAAAAGGAATGTGTTTAATCACAAGTGAGACCATTAAGGTTTCATAGAACCTATTTGGCTTGGGGAATAAAATTTCCTTGACTAGGAGGTCGCACAACCTCGAGGAGGAGTAGGGGGTTTGCATGAGCAGGAAAGAATTTGAATGACTTAATTTCATTAAAGAAAAATTAATCAAGCATTTATTAAATGATTTTCTCTTTATTCCAAAAAAATGAAGCATGTGGAAACTTGTAGAAAAACATAAACCCTAACTACTTCAAAGAAGCATTGGGAGAATATTTTAAAGGAAAGAAAGCACCATCTAAGAAAACAGTTTTTTTTTGGTTAAAATTATAAAGATAACATTGTTTAAACTTCAATACACACCCAATTTTCTCATAAGAAAATACATATCTCCATTTTCTTTCTTTCTTCTTCTTCTACGCGATTCTCTTAAAGCTTTGTGTTTGTATATCAGAGATCAAGCATAAAGTTGAGTTTGTGAGTGCTATTTATTTTTACTCTTCCAAGTCCCTTCCTAAAAAGACCAATAGGATTATTTTACAACCATATGCATCAACTATAGGATTTTCTAAATGATTCGTGGAGGTTTAGTCCTTGCATTTGGAAAGCTTCATTTTTGAGAATTAGTCAATTGGTTTACTAAAATGATTTGTAATGCTGAATATATTTTATGTACTAAACTCCACAGAGAACTACTTCAAGGTATAAATTTAATGAATTCTTAGACTTTGGGATTTCTGAGCATGAGATTTTTGGAATATGCCTATCAAATTATTTTCAATTTTGAATGCAATACTCATTTAAAGTTCTCTGAAGTGACCAACACCATTTAATTTTTTTAATTGTGAGAAAATATGGTTGCATCTTCATTTTTCATGTGTTTTAGAGGGATATTATAATGAAGTTGAGAACATATTTATTTTGATATTGAAGCCTTTCTTTATATTTTTAATGTAAATAAGTTGTTTATTCCATTTCCAAGAAAATGTTGCACTCAAAGAGTTGTTGGAGATATTACACACACCTAGGATATTTTTCCTTATTTTCATATGTTTATTAGTCATTATTGAGGGTCTCCTATTTTTTAGGAACCTCTCCTACATTCTAGGAGAATATTATCTCCAGTTTAGAGTCATTTACACTTAGTTACACTTAGTTACACTAGAAAAAATCACTCATGCATGGAAACCTCGGTTTTATCCCCAGGAGTTGCATGTGTTTCTCTTACTTCCACATGTGTGACTCAGTTAACTGCAGACTACATGACTAGTTTACTAGGACCAGGTGGCAGTTAACTCCGATAACTGTCTGTGTGTCCAAATCTCTATAGATCACCACTAAGGCGCATTGGCTTCTCTTCCACTACACATTATTTGAGCTATACAAAGTATATCATATGTAAATTATCATCCATTCATTTGGTTAATGCAATTATATTCTTTTATGTCCAATTTTTCTCTCGTCGTCTCACTTTTGGAAGTCGTCTTTCTTCTTTTGATAGCTATATCTCTTGTGCAAGTACTCACCACATTCTACAAGAGAAATATGGTTATCAAGAACCATTTTACATACAAAATAAAGAAATAAATATTTGGGGTTAGTTGTTTAGAATTCTCCCATTTGGAAGCCAAATCCAAGAACATCAAGCTACATTTTACAGATTATAACAGAGGAGTAACACCACTATAAAAATGTAGGGGGATTTTATCCTCATAAGGTTTTTGTTTGGATTTTGACCAATCTGAACATCAACAAACTTGCATATTGATTCCCCATATCATCTCTTCGATCGCTCTAAGGCATTTAAAACTCGAATTTCTCATGATTTGTGTTTTAGAGGGATATTATAATGAAGTTGAGAACATATTTCTTTTGATATTGAAGCCTTTCATTATATTTTTATTGTAAAGAAGTTGTTTATTCCATTTCCAAGAAAATGTTTCACTCAAAGAGTTGTTGGAGATATTACACACACCTAAGATATTTTTCCTTATTTTCATATGTTTATTAGTCATTATTCAGGGTCTCCTATTTTTTAGGAACCTCTCCTACATTCTAGGAGAATATCATTGTCCGTTTAGAGTCATTTACACTTAGTTAGACTAGAATAAATCACTCATGCATGGAAACCTCAGTTTTATCACCAGGAGTTGCATGTGTTTGTCTTACTTCCACATATGTGACTTAGTTAACTGAAGACTACATGACTAGTTGACTAGGACCAAGTGGCAGATAACTCCGGTAACTGCCTGTGTGTGTCCAAATTTCTCTAGACCACCACTAAGGTGCATTGGCTTCTCTTCCACTACACATTAGTTGAGCTATACAAAGTATATCATGTGTAAATTATCATCCATTCATTTGGTTCATTCAATTATATTCTTTTCTGTCCAATTTTTCTCTCGTCTTCTCACTTTTGGAAGTCGTCTTTCTTCTTTTGATAGCTATATCTCTTGTGCAGGTACTCACCACATTCTACAAGAGAAATATGGTTATCAAGAACCATTTTACATACAAGCTAAAGAAATAAATATTTGGGGTTAGTTGTTTAGAATTCTCCCATTTGGAAGACAAATCCAAGAACATCAAGCTACATCTTACAGATTATAATAGAGGAGTAACACCACTATAAAAATGTAGGGGGATTTTATCATCATAAGGTTTTTGTTTGTACTTCAACCAATCTGAACATCAAAAAACTTGAATTCTGATTCCCCATGTCATCTCTTCGATCCCTATAAGTCATTTAAAACTCGATTTGCTCATGAATTTGGGGATTTCTCTTTGATTTTTAATTTTTTTCCCAAAATTTATCACAGATCAAAATCTGTAACAACGGATTTTACTAAATCCATGCTCGTTCTTGGCCTATACAAGCCCAATGTTTGAACCAAAAGATATGATACTATAATGTAATGTAACCCAACCCAACTAATGAACATTATGTGTGGAATACACATTTAAAATTAATATTTTTCTTCTAAATAATTTTCTGTAGATTACAATCTATAGTTCACACACAAATTTAACCATTTATGATACCATAACTATAAATGCATCTACAACATAAATAAAACCATGAATAAAACTCCTCAAGCAACAAAACAATATTCAACACTCATCTAAACCATTTACACAACAAAATGACATAAGAACAAAACATGAACACCTATTTGTTAATAATTAATCAACTGGATGCATATGAAGAATGAACCTCCCAACCATCGACGTTTCTATTCTTTTTATCTCAACATTAGGCCACCGTCAAGTTGAAGATATGAGTCCATAAGGAGATCCAACCCTCTGGCTATCTACTCTCCACACTCAACAACCCAAAATCTAGGTTCTACTCCTACAAAACTTCTAATCCACCAACTCTCTCTTCCCCACAACCTGCACAACCCAAGGAATTTACCCGCTTCACTGCTCATATTTCCTTAGCATGTACCATCCATTTATTAGGGCTTCTAGTGAATTCATTTGGCCAAGAATATCTCAGTTGGGGACTTCCAGGAACTCTCAACTTCCTCAGGAGTTCTCAAAACAACCTTCACAAGGCTCTTGAGACATTTCCTCAACAGAAAAATCACACTACATTCTTACAACACGTTTATAGGCACACAAGCCTCTTCCTCAACAAAACAAAAAAAACAAACCATGGTTTCCTTCAAGCATACCATGGCTAGTGATTTTCTAAGGACTCAACCCCTCTTTGCTACCCAAAATCTACATGTAAAAACCGATCTCTATGCAAAAGCATTACTATCCAAAATCTTCCCCCTCTAGCCATACAAATTTATGCTCTTTTCTTTCTTTATTGAATTGAATTACACTTTTCCCCAAGTTGATATTACTCATTCCCATGCTCTCAATAACTCTAGGATGTGACTCCTCACACCCACCCTCTTACATGAGTTCAATGATTGGCTTTGTGAACATTCAAAAACAAATATATGTTATACAAAATGATAATAATAATTCAGGATTGTGGGTTTGGGATTAATATCCATGAATATCTCCCCCTTGGACCCATCTCTCTTGTGGAATCATATCCCCCCATATTTTTCATCCCTCTCGTATTTCAACCAATGATTACTGTTTTTTATTAATTATTTCAATGTTTATAATATACAATTTGGCCCCCAACCACATTAAATCAATACAACATCTTTTCTCCAACACATCGGATCCCATCCTAAATCATATTTATATAATTACATTATAATTGTGGATATTTAAAATGGGGATGGTATAATGAAAATGAACAATTTAGAAATAAGGGAAGACACCATTCTATTGCGTAGTACTGAAAGAAAGTAGACCATGACTAGAATAACCCACATAAAAGTTTTGTAGAGATGCATGAAACAATAAATGAAAATGTTGCATATCCAATAGAGTGAAAAATGAAGAATAAATTTCATATTGAGTGTACTACAACCATTTGTATAATCCCATGGACAAAACAATAAAATCCATTTGGATAGTGAAAATTTAATCCATAAAGTTAAGGTGACAAATTATCATCATGATTATATGCATTTCCATCTAGATCACAATCCTGATCACTCATGTATGCATCTGCTTGATTTGATTCCTTGTCCTCATACAATAGATTGTTATGATCATGCATTACATTCTCTATCTCAATCTCTTCATCGAGAATCATAGTTTCTTCTTCAAATACTCTATCTTCATCTTCAACTGCTTTTTCCAATGCATCTTGTAAAGCATTATATTCCCCATTGGGAATTATATCAACATCTTCCATGAATTTTCTTTTCCAATGAGACTCTATTTGAATGACATACGACCATCATGGGTTTGTTACACCATCAATTAGAAATTAATGGTTAATTTAAAGAGGGGAAACATATGGCTCATTGGTCTTTGATAAAATTTGTCTTGTATTTGCATGTATAAATCCATACTCATCATGTTGTACTATATATGGTTTGATTCATTTATATTTTAATAATATAGGACTAGTTTCACCATAATCAACTTGAATAATTTCTTGTATGAATCCAACATAAAAGTTCTTTTAAGTGTCGTCATGAAATTCAACACTAACAATACAATCACAATTTTCCTTTCCTTTGTCCTTTTCTTTCACTCTTAAATAACTACCATATGCCCACATTCCATTGAAGTGACAAGCCCATATATGTGGAGGTCGCAGAAGCTCAATGTCCTCAGTTGTTATATATTGAACTTCTTGTTGTGCATCACTGATTTCATCAACAATCCAATCATCAAATTTGGGAAAATAACCACCCCCAATATTCAAATCCCGAAGTCTACTCTTTCAATATGGAAACATGCTTGTTCCGATCTCTTCTTCGTATTTTCTACATAGAATATGAACATACAAGAAAGTGAGAATGATAATTGTAATTTAGGTATTAGATGAAATAAAATAAATAAATTATTGTGTAAATAATATTTCACCTACACCACTTATCAAATGAGGATGTGTTTCAAAGAACATAAGCATGTATCGTAGTTCTTTCCACATGTGATAGCTTGAAGCAATGCTCATTTCTTTCCGATACTTCTCCTACAACTTTTTTTCCTTTTACATAATCCCATACATGTCAATTGACATTACTAAAATCCTTCATATATTCTATGTAAAGTCCTAATATGGTCTCTTGCATTGAATATACCTCATACATGCTACCTTCCTATTTTTCCTTATTACAAAATTTTTTTTTCAGAACTTTCATAAATCGCTATATAGGATACATCCATATTGTTGTTATCATGCCACAATGCTCTACTTCAAATTCTAGATGTATAAGAAGATGCATAAAAATATTGAATATTGTCGATGGAAATTCATGTTCCAATAAAAAAAGGAATTCAATGACCTCTCCCCTCAAATTATCAAATTTCGAAGGATCTAACACATGCAAACTCATTCTCTTCAATATTAGGCCCAACCTTACAATTGCTAATATTTTCCCCTTTTCCAAAGTTGATATGACCACAATAGGTAAAATATACTCGATTATGACATGATAGTCATGGGTCTTGAGGCCTCTTAAGCTATTATTGTCATTTTGTCTTTTAATATTACTACTTACATATCCAGTAAGAAAGAAATTATGAGACTTCAATTTTAATATTTGTGCACATTGTTCCTTTGTACACACATAAGGAGAAATGAGTTTTTTATATTTTCCATCACCATATTTTTCAACCCAAAGATTTTGATGAATCATTAGTTCTTGAAAGTATAGACATGGTGACACTGTATCATATGCACCAAAAATATTTTCTATAATAGAAAAAGATATGTTTTTCTCAGTATTCTTAAAGTCAATAGTATTCCTAATGGATGTATTCTTATAGTGTGGAAACTTATAGAATATGCACAATCGTTTTACACTGCTATCATTAAGTGGATAATGTTTACTACCATAAATTCCACCACTATCAATAAAATGCATTCCTTTTTATACATTCTCAATAATTTATTCACTTGTTATTGCCAATGGTGCTTCACGATTCTCTTCTTGACCATTGAAACATGAATTTTTTCAATGACATGGATGCTCCATTTTAAGGTAAGTAGGATGTCCACAATAAATACACTTACATAAACTATTTGAGTGCCACACAAAATCCTTAAAGATGAAATCCAGACATCCATCATATCCATGAACAATGAAACCAATCAATGTGCCATATGCATGAATATCATGTATTGTAAACAATAAAGAATCTCTTAAAGTGAATTGGATTGAATCATCATCCATTAAAAGTTTAATTACTTCAATTTCTCTCCACAATTCTACTAGCTCATCGAAACATGGCTCTAAATAAACATCAACTATATCTGAAGTCACACTTTTCTTTCTTGGTATAATCAATGACACCATTAATAAAAATGGTTTGGTTTCTAACCATGGAGGAAAGCTATAATTTACTAAAAACATTGGCCAATTTGACATTTTTGTTATGAACCAAATATCAAAATAGCATAGAAAAACCTCATAATAAGTACTCAACGCCTTGAAAAAGAGAGAATTTCAGATAGTAAGCCTCTTTGAGGGGGAAACCTCCTTATACACAAAATAAATTTCCAAATACCAGATGATTCCAAATGAAAAGGTCTCCTTGGTATATATAGGAGACTAGGAAGTAAAATTACAACTAATGGACCCAATCCAACATAAATAAAATAACATTACTAATGTAATATGCCCCAATTAAGGGGTAATATGCCACTATTTAGGGATTAACATGCCCCTCCCCTTCATAAAAGTGTTTTCCACAACATTTGTGTAATTTTGGATGTTTCTGTATAAAAGACTCATCTTCCCAAGTGGAATATTTAGCAGGTAGTTTCCTCCACTTAATGAGATACTCTGAAATGGATCTATTCCTTAGCTGGTGAATTCGTGTGTTAGTGATAGCTTCAGGATCCAATATGATTTTTCATTCCTCTTCAAGTTCTGGAAATACAGTTTGAACTAGGATATTGTCACCTATAACCTTCTTTAAGCATGAAATATGGAAAACATGGTGTACTCACAAATATGTAGGCAATTCCAATTTGTATGCCATAGTACCAATATTTTGCAACACCTTATAAGGGCAATAGTACTTTGGTGATAATTTATTATCCTTCTTAGATTGCTTGAGGGACATCTGTTTGTAAGGTTGTAGTCTTAAAAATACCCAATCCCCTACTTCAAAACTTCATTCACTACGATGTTGATATGATTGTTGTTTCATCAGATTTTGTGCCATGGTCAGGTTGTCCTTTAAGATTTGGAGAACTTGTTGTTTATGCTCGATGTGATCTTCTACTGCTTGAACCTTAGATTTTTATTTTAGAGAATAAGTGATGGAAGGTGGGTGGTATCCATAGAGTGCCACAAATGGTGTCATTTTTGTTGTAGTATGAAAGGAAGTGTTCTACCACCATTCTTCCAAGGGTAATCATTTGAACCATTGTGTTTTTTTATCAGAGAACAAGAAACGAAGGTAGACTTCTAGACATTTGTTCACTATCTCGGTTTTTCTATCATATTGAGGATGACAAGATGAGCTATGAGCCAATTGAATACCCAAACAAGAAAATAATTATGTCCAAAAATGTCCAGTGAATATGGGATCTTTGTCAGTTACAATTATCTTTGGGATTCCATGTATCTTTTGAACTGTCTCCATGAATGTGGTGGAAACTATAATGGCTTTGAAAGGATGAGAGAGTGAATAAAAGTGTGTGTACTTGGTCAGTATATGAACAATCACCATGATGACACTCTTTCCTTCAGACTTCGATAACCCTGTGATGAAATCCAGGGAAACCTCCTCCCAACACTGACTTGGGATGGCTAATGGTTGTAAAAGACTCGGGGTCTTAATTGTTTCCACCTTATTTTATTGACAAGCTAAACATTCTACTACAAAAATTTGAACATCAGTTTTAAGGCCATCCCAAAAAAATTCCTTCTTGACACTATGGTAGGTTTTCAAAAATCCTGAGTGCCCTCCTACCATAGAGGTGTGCAATTATAATAGTACCTTTTGTTTGAGTTGGAAGTTCTTACATAAATATAGGTGATCTTTGTACCGTAGTGAATCATTTTTCCATGTAAATGTATCTCATGCACTGGAATCCTACTGCAACCTTTGAATGGGAGTCCACATGTTTTCATCATTATTCCATTCATCCCTCGCTTCTATTATCCAATCAGGTTGGATTATCGAGATAACACAAAGAAAGGCCTCAACATATTCATCCTTTCTTGGGAGTGCATCTACCACAACATTTTTCTTCCCTTTTTTATAGATGATTTCAAAATCATAACCCAACATCTTGGTCACCCATTTTTGTTGGTCTTCTGAAGACAGTCTTTTTTCTAAGAAGTATTTAATACTACCATTATCTATTTTGACCTTGAAGTGCCTACCTATTAGGTACGGGTGTCATTTCTTCAATGCATGTAGTATTTCCATCATTTCCTTCTCGTAAATGGTTTTTTGTAAGTCCTTTCTATTGAGTGGACGACTTTCAAAATCAAGGGGCCTTCCTTCTTGCATTAGAACACCAATTTCATTTCCCGAGGCATTACATTCCATAATAAAGGTTTTTGTGAAATCTGGTGTGGTCAAGACAGGAGATTTTCTCATCATCTCTTTAACTTGTTCAAAAGCTTGAGTTTCCTCTGGATTCCATGAAAATGCATCCTTCTTGGTTAATGTTGTTAAAGGTTCTTCTATTCTTCCATAGTTTCGAACAAACGTTTGGTAGTAACCTGTCAAACCCAAAAATCCTCTAAGATTATATAATGTTTTTGGAATCGGCCAGTCCATCATGCCCTTAATATTGTTAGGGTCTACTTTGACACCTTCATGAGATAGAATATGACCCAAATACTCTACCTCCTTCACCCCAAAGAAAAATTTGGATGGTTTGGCATATAGTTGTTGCTCCTTTAATAGTTGTAGCACCTTGTCAACACGTCACACATGATCCTCCCAAGACTTGGTATAGATTAGTATATCATCAAAAAATACTAACACAAATTTTTGAAGGAAGGGCTTGAAAATGGAATTCATCAACCCTTGGAATGTGGAAGGTGCATTCGTAAGGAAAAAATGCATAACCAGAAATTGATAATGGCCTTCATGAGTTCGAAATGGTTTTTTTGGGATATCTGCTTTGTTCATTCTAATTTGGTAATACCCTGAACGAAGATCCAACTTTGTGAAATAGATTTCTCCATGTAGTTCATCTAACAATTCATCAATTACGGGAATGGGAAAATTATATTTAATAGTGATCTTGTTGAGCTCTCTATAATATGTACACATACACCATGAGCTCTCTTTCTTTAGTACCATTACCACCGATGCATAGTAAGAGCTTTGGATAGGTCTAATAATTCCATCCTCTAACATTTCTTCAACAATACGCTCAATTTCACTCTTTTGGGCATAAGGGTATCTGTAAGGCCTGATGTTAGGAGGAACACTCCCATGAATTAGGTGAATATCATGATCATGATTTCAAGTGGGTATAATACCTTTGGGAATATCTTCAAATACTTTGGAATGATTATCAATGATTCCTTGGAGATCTAGGGGAATATATGGCTTAGATGTTTCAACATTTAGTAAGCATAGTTGTACAATTACTGTTAGATAGTTGGATTAGGTTGATGGACACTTGGTATGGATTTTTTGTTTTCATTGATGTCAACCATTGTAGAGTGATATTGTAGATTTATGTCAACCCTTATTGATTGATGTCAACCCTTGGAGAAAGTCTGGTAGCGAATTTCGGTAGCACAAATGTTTGGGTAATGGACCCAAGTTTGTTTGATGTATAACGGTATGAGTTTTAATATATCTGAAGTTAATACTATTCTATATGGATATTACATGTAATGCCATTTCTAGTGATATGTGTAACATCACATAACTCCTCACAGTTATAGAGTTATGGCCATATGAAGTTGGAGAACCCTCATGAGTCATCTAGAAGCCTCAAAAGGTCAAAGTAGTCAAAGTGGTTTAAGCGATTTTAAAAGGTAAATAATAAAGTGAAGTGATGCGTTTACTATAAGTCTAAGTGAGTAAAAAATAAATATTTAAATAATAAATTTAATGGATAAATTAGAAGTGGGTTAACCCTAAAATAAGGAAAGTGGGTTAAGATGGTTAAAAGGTAACCCCTTGAGGAAGCTACATGAAAGTATAACTAAGAGGAAAGACTCTCTCATTTTAATAAAACTTGAGCATATTGAATATATATAGATGACTTAGGTAACAAAAGGATATCTAAGATGAATTAAAGAGGAAAGGTGAAGTAAAGAAGGCCAAAATTCAAGGGAGGATAAATTCTTTTGATGATGCTTTCTAAGGTATATTATTTACAAGTCATCTCACCATTTTTGCAATAATTTTTTTAATAGAATGATTCATATAGTAAAATTGGGAGGATGTTGAGGAAACATAACCAAGTAGTTGTGGTACAAATTTTAGCTTTTGGGTCATTGTATTTTTGGAGTTACACTCCGTGGAAAATAGGGCTTGTGGCTAGTCCTGAAACTAGTCTAAAACATGTGTTTCGGGTAAAAACGTCATAACTTATTCAGAAAAGATCTAAATTTATTAAAACCAAATGTATTGGTTAGAGTATGGTCTTTATTATTTTGTATACAATTTTCAGATCCATACAACGAATATTCTGTGCAGGGCACGCTCTACAAGTTCACTCTCTAGAATAAGCCATAATTCAACAAGGTATGTCATTTTTTCTATAACTCCTTTTATGAGAGGTTCCAAGTAGTGACACTTGGAGGAATTGCGTAAAAAATGTTGAAGAACATTGTGTGCTATTTTCATATATTTATTCATTATAGGTACATAGTTATGATTATTTCAAGTTAGGGTTGTTGACTAATCCAAAACTAGTCATGTGAGACTAAAGTAAATTTGATGAAAATTCTAGTCTCATGTTGTTAAAGTTAAGGAAGGTTTGCCGATATGTGATCATATACACTAGGTATATTACAGAGTTACAAATGATATTTGGATGAAGAAATTTATGAGGAATTTTGGTTGAGGTACATGTTGGGGACATGGTTGAGACAAGTAGTTGATAAGTTGGTACATACATGAGGTGTATAGTTGATGATGTTGGTACATATTGATGAGTCATAGTTGATGAGTAGTTGATACATGATTGGTACATGCTTGGTACATGGTTGGATACATTTGTTAGTAGTATTGTTGACACATGGTTTTGGATGATGTAGCATACTTGTATTGGTATATTATTAGATGCACATATTGATGATTATGAGTTCTTGTGTTATGCTTGGTTGATGCACATATTTGAGATTTGTCTTGGTGATTGATATTGGTGAGTATATCTGATTTGGTTGATAATATTAATGAGATATGTTGTTGTGATAGGTTGTTTGGACAGGTTGTTGTGATAGGTTATGCGTACAGGTTTGGTATATGGTTGATGCACTTGTTCATGTTATAGGTTGAGGTAGAGGTTGGGGCATTGTTGATGCACTTCTTTATTGTACAGGTTGATTGCAGGTTATTTGGTATAGGTTGGTGCATGGTTGACACACTTGTTTATGGTACAGGTTGATTACAGTTTGAGGTACAGGTTGATGCATGGTTCAGTTTATTGGTACAGGTTGATTGGTATAGGTTTAGATCAGTATATCTCATAGTGATAGTGTGACATTGGTTCCATCATTCTACTTATATTTCTGTGTAGTTGGATGGGGCAAGGACAACTGGTTGTAGCCGGAGAACATAGGGGTTCGTAGCCTCCTTCTAGTTGTAGCCAAATAATTGGGGATTTGAAGCTTCCCTCAGGTTGTAGCCCGAGAAATTAAGGGGTTGGAGCCTCCTTCCAGTTTCATATAGAAAACAAAGGAAGTTGGCACTTCCAATGAATTTAATTCTTAAAGACGTATAAGAAAAAATATTCTGTGGTTTTCTCCCACTTTGGTTTTCCACGTAAAAACATTGGTGTACTGTGTATGTGTATGATTGCTCATTTGTTCATTGTTTATTTACTCTACAACTATTGGATAATAATTCTACATTGATATAACACTTACATATTGTGGTTAAAAAGGATTGTATTTCTCTATTACCGATTCACCCGCCCCCCCTCTCAGTAATCCAACAATTGGTATCAGAGCAGGTTCCTTAAGGAAACGATTTAACCACTGAAAGAAGATCATGGATTATTCTAAGAATGGAGTATCGATGTTTAATGGTCATAATAGTTTTAAGTATGAGATGTGGAGCAGAAGGATGAGAGTATTTTTACATGAACATGGACATTATATTTGACTATCAGTTGTTATAGGATATGATAGTTCAAAAAGGGAAAAGATTGCAGCCAAGAAGGAATTGAAGAAGAATAACAAAATAGCAATGGATTTCATCTCGGAAGGATTACCCAATATGGTAAGAGAAAAGGCTGATAAATGGTCATCATCCAAAGAACTTTGGGATAAGCTACATGACATATATTCTTCACCCATCGTAGATTCATAAAATTCAAAAGAAGATGTAGATATAGATCAAGAAGAATTATGTTCACCATGTCAAACAAATTCAGAAGATGAAGAGTACATAATCACTAGAGGTATGTTGTTTTGATTTAATTGTGAAAAACGTGGACATCTTGAAATAAAATGCCATGAAGGAAATGAGACAGAAAAACTAATTGAAAATGAAGACAATTATGAAGCAGAATTGATTAGTGTTTTAGATGAACTAAGAGAAGAAAACAAGTCACTCAAAAAAGAATTGATGAAACAAAAGGAAAGTTTTCACATTTTTGAAGAATCCCAATAGGTCATTGAGAACTTAAGAACTCATCTAGAATAAGCTAGAAAGATCGAAGAAAATATTGAATATCAAAAATAGTATTTGGAAGCCAACATAGAAGCACAGAAGGAAGAAGCAGAGATGAGAGAGAAGATATTTTCAAATCATCTTAAGGAAAAAACTAACGATCTAAACCAACCTAATTAAGGGTTTGGTCAAGAAGATAAAGGACTTGAAGAAGAAATAATCACATTAAAAATTCAGCTTGAAGAAGCGAAAAGAACAAAAGAAGTCATGAAGTCTCAGAAAATGAAGAAAGAAGAAGAGGCTGAGAATATTGAAGAATAACTTGTCAAATTGAGAAGTAAAATCGTCAAGCTCAACAAGAACGTTGAAGAGACAGAAACATCCACATCAATTATAGAGAATGAAGAGAAGCACTCTAGGTTGCTAGAAAAGATGAATGAAGAAAATAGAAAGAGTTATGCAGAAGTACTCAAAGGAAGTAATCATGGTCAAACATAATCTAAGAAAACTATTGAAGATACATCTTCAACAAGACCATCCATGTTCAAGACACAAAGAACCTTCAATCACGATCATGATTAGTCAAGGCAAAAATTCAGAAGGACTACGCCACAAAGAATATCATTCATTCCCAGTCATGCAAATTTATTTTATGGTCATTGTTTTTATTGTACTAACTTTGGACATAATGTTATAGATTGCAGGGATTATAAAAGAAATGTTCAAGAAGTAAATGCCTATGTGGCCCCATGTAACATTGAATGTTACAAATGTCATAACTATGGACACATAGATAGTGATTGTAGAAGCATGATTGATACTTCCATGAAAGAGAACAGTGATATCATATGTAAGAAAGTGTGGATAAGAAAACATGAAGAACAGGTGAACAAATACCAGGTCCTAAAGATCAGAAGATTATCAATAAAACAAGATGAAGAAAATTCTACAGAGAATAAGAAAGATGTTAGATACAGAAAGGTTTGGAAAATAACTGAAAGAAAATAAGGACACGTAAATAAGGAACAGGTTCAAGAAATTGTACTTTCAGGCATTATTGTGAAAGATGAATCCATGAACATAAATAAAGAAGTAAGAGATCAGAGAGATGATGAATCTACCAATGAATATGATGATGAATCTTCCAATGAAGATAATTATGAATACACATCAGAGTAGGAATTATTCTGAGCCATTTGGCTTAGAGACTCCCAGGTAATATGAATATTAGACAGGGGGAGTCTATGTGATATATGTGACAAACCAAATAACCATTCTTTGAGCATCTTGCAGAGTTTGAGAAGACAGATCCAGAGTAGTCAGTTAGCAGAAGTACAATTTGATAAATTAATCAAGAATTCATGATAGTATAGTGATAAATGGGTTAGCATTATGGACAGTTGCGCAAGTAGAGTCTTGGACAATATGGAAAGAGATGGATTCGTAAGAATACTTAGCAAGTTTGGGAAGATATATGACAGTGGACGAGAGCATGGATTCATAGATTGATTCAGAGATTGGTTCAAAGACAAAGGAATATTATCATAATGGATGATAATTACACAGGAAATGGATCGAACAATGCTAATGGATTCCAAATTGACATATATTTTTTGGAAACATGCAATGCATACAACAGTTCACATTCAAAACAGAGGAATGATTAGAAATAACAATGACAAAACCACCTACTAACAATGGAAAGGAAGTGCAAACAACAACCTCTACATCAAGGTAACTCAAGGTAGAATTTTATTAGTTGAAATTTATGTTGATGGTATTGTTTTTGGAAGTACTAATGACAGGTTAAGCCATAAATTTGCAAAGGATATGTAGAATGAATTTGAAATGCCATTACTTGGAGAACTATCCTTCTTTTTGGGTCTTCAGATATGTCAAAGAAACCAAGGAATTTTTATTTCTCAAACTAAGTATCTCAGAGAAATGATAAAGATGTTCAGAATGGAAGATTGCAAACTAGTTACCACTCCTATGCAAACTAGTTGCAAGTTGAGAAAATATGATGATTCAAAGTCTACAGACCATAGGTAATACATGTCAATTATTGGTAGCTTACTATATGTGACAAGATCTAGACCAGATGTAATGTAAGAAGTTGGACAGGTGGCACGATTTCAAGAAGCACCAAAGGAATCACATGTATTAGCAGTGAAAAGGATTTTCAGATATCTCAAAGGAACAAAAGAATTTGGATTATGGTATTCAGAAGGAAATGATCTATCACTTATTTCCTACACAGATGTAGATTAGGCAGGTTGCATTGATGACCGACGAAGCACTATTGGAGCATCATTCTACTTGGGTGAGTGTTTAGTATCATGGTTAAGCAAGAAACAATCATCAATATCCTTATCTACAGCCAAGGCAAAGTATATTGTAGCAACAACATGTTGTACACAGGTTCTATGGATGAAACAAACTCTGAAATATATACATGTTGAGTATAATGATCCCATTCCAATCTATTGTGATAATAGAAGTGCCATCAGTATCTCAAAGAACCCAGTGATGCACTCCAAAACGAAGCACATTCCAATCAAGTATCACTTTCTACGGGAACATGTTGCAGAGAAGAAAATCGGAGTTGAATATGTGGGCACAAAAGAACAAGTGGCAGACATCTTTACAAAACCGCTTCCATGGGAATCCTTTGAGTATCTTCGATAGAGACTCAGAGTAATTTCTACTTCAGAATGAATGATTTTGAATGCTTATATTATATGTCTTAGATTTACATGAGGAAGCACCATAAAGAGGATAGTTCAGGTTGGGAGATTAGTTTCAGGAAGAGTTTAGTCATGGGGAGTATCCCCAAGGATATTTAAGTTAGGGAGAGCAGCCCCAGATGGAAAGATACTTTTTCCATTGATGACAAATGGGGAGATATGTATCAGATGCAGTATAGAAATTCTTGGAGAGAGAGCACAGAGACATGTAGATAGGGGGAACAACCCCAAGGAGAGTTTAGTCAGGGGGAGCAGCCCCAAAGGGAGATACCCTTTTCCATTGATTTCAAATGGGGAGAGATAGAAACATTGATGAGGAGTATAAACATGAATTTTATCATGAATAAGTGTTTCCATCAATGTTGGTGTTGCCATCAATGCCAAAGGGAGAGATTATTAGTAAGTTGGCTTAGGTTGATAGACAATTGGTATGTATTTTTGGTTCTCATTGATTTCAAACATTTTAGAGTGATATTGTATATTGATTTCAACCCTTATTGATTGATGTCAACCCTTGGAGAAAGTCTGGTAGAAAATTTCGATAACACAAAGGTTTGGGTAATCGACCCAAGTTTGTTTGATGTATAATAGTATGTGTTTTAATATATTTGAAGGTAATACTATTCTATATGGATAGTACATGTCATTCCATTTCTGGTGGTATGTGTAACATCACATAACTCCTCACGGTTAGAGAGTTATGGCCATGTGAAGTTGGAGAACCCTCATGAGTCATCTAGAAGCCCCAAAAGGTCAAAGTAGTCAAAGTGGTTTAAGAGATTTTAGAAGGTAAATAATAAAGTGAAGTGATGAGTGTACTATAAGTCAAATTTAATACAAAATAAATTATTTAAATAATAAAGTTAATGGAGAAATTAGAAGTGGGTTAACCCTAAAATAAAGAAAGTGGGTTAAGATGGTTAAAAGGTAACCCCTTGAAAAAGCTACATGAAAGTATAAATGAGAGGAAAGGCTCTCTCATTTTAATAAAACTTGAGAATATTGAATATCTATAGGTGAATGAGGTAACCAAAGGATATCTAAGCCAAATTTCAGAGAAAAGGTGAAGTAAAGAAGGCCGAAATTCAAGGGAGGATAAATTCTTTTGATGATGCTTTCTAAGGTATGTTATTTACATGTCATCTCACCATTTTCGCAATAAATTTTTTTATAGAATGATTCAGACCGTGAAATTGGGAGGATGTTGAGGAAACATAACCAAGTAGCTGTGGTACAAATCTCAGCTTATGGTTTGTTTTAGTTTTGGAGTTACACTCTGTGAAAAATAAGGTTTGTGGCTAGTCCTGAAACTAGTCTAAAACAAGTGTTTCTGGTAAAAATGTCATAAATTCTTCATAACATATACAAATTAAGTAAGACCAAATGTGTTTGTTATATTATATTCTTTAGTATTATGTGTACAATTTTCAGATCCATACAAAAAATATTCTGTGTGGGGCACGCTATACAAATTCGTTCTCTAGAATAATACAAAATTCAACAAGGTATGCCGTTTTTGCTATAACTCCTTTTCTGAAAGGTTACAAGTAGTGAAACCTTGAGGAATTGCATAAAACACACTGAAGAACATTGTGTACTATTTTCAAATCTTTATTCATTGTAGGTACATAGTTATGATTATTTCAAGTTAGGGTTGTTGACTAATCCAAAACTAGTCATGTGAGACTAACGAAAAGTTTGATGAAAATTCTAGTCTCTTGTTGTTAAAGTTAAGGAAGGTTTGCAGGTATGTGATCATATACACCAGGTCTATTAAAAAGTTACAAATCAAATTTGGATGATGAAATTGATGAGGGACTTTGGTTGAGGTACATGTTGGGTACATGGTTGAGACAAGTAGTTGATAAGTTGGCACTTACATGAGGTGTATAGTTGATGATGTTGGTACATACTTGGTACATGGTTGGAGGCACTTGTTAGTAGTATTGTTTACACATGCTTTATGAATGATGTATAATACTTGTATTGGTATATTATTATAAGAACATATTGATGATTATGAGTTGTTGTGTTATGCTTGGTTGATGGACATCTTTGAGAGTTGTCTTGGTGATTTATCTTGGTGATTAGATATGATTTGGTTGATAAGATTGATGAGACAGGTTGTTGTAATAGTTTGTTTGGACAGGTTGTTGTAACAGATTATTCGTAGAGGTTCGGTACATGGTTGATGCACTTGTTCATGGTACAGGTTGAGGTACAGGTTGTTGCATGGTTGATGCACTTGTTTATGGTACATGTTGATTACAGGTTGGTGAATGGTTGATGCACTTGTTTATGGTACAAATTGATTACAGGTTGAGGTATAGTTTGATGCATGGTTGATGCATGGTTCAGGTTACTGGTACAGGTTTTTTGGTGCAGGTTGATTGGTACAGGTTTAGAGGAGTATATCTCACAGTGATAGTGTGGCAGTGGTTCCATCATTATACTTATATTTCAGGGCGTTTGGACGAGGCAAGGACATGTGGTTGTAGCCGCCTTCCAGTTGTAGCTGGAGAACATAGGGGTTCATAGCCTCCTTCTGGTTGTATCAAAAGAATTCAAGATTTGGAGCTTCCCTCAGGTTGTAGCCCGAGAAATTAGGTGGTTGGAACCTCCTTCCAGCTGCAAATGGAAAACAAAGGAAGTTGGTGCTTCCAATCAATGTGGTTCTTAAAGACATATAAGAAAAAGAATTATGTGGTTTTCTATCTGTTTGGGTTTCCATGTAAAAACACAGGTGTACTATGTATGTATATGATTGCTCATTTTTTCAATGTTTATTTACTCTGCAACTATTGGATGATAATGCTACATTGATATAACACATGCATATTGTGGTTAAAAAGGATTGTATTGCTCTATTATTGATTCACCCCCCCTCTCAGTAATCCAACAATTACACCTTGATGCCCCCTTTTCACTAATTTTTTCATGCCATTAGAACTTATCACCTTATTGGGTTTCCCTGTGATACGCCTTAACTTAATTTCTTTTCCTTCCAATGAAAATTTCATGAAAAGTTCTTGAAACTTAAAAGCCACTGCTCCCAATGATTGTAACCATTGGACTCATAGTACGACATCAACACCACCCATGGGTATAACAATCATTGGAATATTCATTACATATTCCCCCATAGTAAGATTGATCTTATTTCATTTTCCTAAGCAATTGATATTTCCTCCATCTACAATCATTACTTGAAACTCTGGCATTGGATATATAAATCAATTGAGAGCTTTGGCTAATTTATAGTGAATGAAATTATGAGTACTACCAGAATCGAATGAATGAAAACTAAATTATCTCAACAGAACTCAAAGAGAAAACCTTAGTATACTTCTCCTTATATTCTCCTCTTGTTGAAGTAGTTGAACTACTTCCTTAGTTAAGTTAACTAAAACTCAACCAACTTTTTAGTTAAGGGGGAAAAGTAATAAAATCATAATAAGGGTTTTAAATAAATAATAACTAGTAGGTGGGACCCCTTGTGAATCCCTTTAGTTCTTTAACAATAATAACACAACTAGTTAATCAAACAAAACATCCCTCCTTGTGACTCCCATCATCACATTCATACTTTGACAATTTATATCAATGATAATTGAAATTATTTCCAAAAAATATATTTTCCATATATCCAAATTGAAATTATTTCCAAAAATATATTTTCCATATATCCAAAAAATAGTGTGTTGTCCAAAAATTCAAATGTCAACTGTTCTCAACAATTAATAAATAAAAACTGAAAATCCATGTTTTCCACTCTAGGAGGAAATATTTCCCTTGTTTTTGCTGTCACCTTTTGATCTCTCTGAATTTTCCTTAGGCTGTGTGGAGCTTTTAGGCCTAATCTCACTGATCAAATGAGAGAAATGATCTCTCAAATGCATGCGAGAGGACACAGATTTATCAGAGTTGTTTGAGGGGGAGGAAGGGGCAACAATGGCTTTTTCTTTTTCAGGAGCATGGTGGGCCTCAATTTTTAACCTTTTGCTTGCATGGGAAGATTGTACTAGTGAGTGGACATGGGCATCTTGGAAAATTTGATTGATAGGTGGAGGAGCAGGTAGAGACAAGTTAGGCTAGCCATGATGTTGGGAGACTATCGGGTGGGAAATCTCTTGCCATCTATCATTTTCGGGAACTTCAGGTTGTAGTGAGACATGAGGGGGAACTTGGATACCAGGGACTTGTGGGGCTTGGAAGGGAGTCCTTTTAGGCCTAGGTTGGACCACTCCTTGCCCAATCCAGTTAAAAAATCCAGCTTGAAATAGCTGGCCTAACTCTTGTGATTCTGCATCAAAGTGTATAGAGAATCTTGGCCTTCTAGGGCCCCTGTTCCAATTTCCTCTACCTCAGTTACCCTGACCAAGGATACCTTTGTTGAAAAAGCTCATTCATGTATGCATAATTGATTAGAAAATAGTTTCTTTAATAACCATATATGACAACTCTTTTAAATTTGAAATAAAATTTGGCTCAACAACATATCAGACTCATGCAATCCAATCCATACAAATTGTTTAGTAGTTGTCAATGAGAAGGGGGTGAACAAGGGTTCTAGCATATGAGATGGGTTGTAGTGAGAGAAAAATGTTAAAATGAGGGGGAAAAGATCATGATTACTGCTCACAGACATCAAACAATCAACTGTATCATAAACCAAAAGAATATATCACTATAATTCATCCCCGCAGTCCCTTAACTGTCATAATACATAACTTATCTTAACTATAACTAAATATTAGGAACATGGAGTGTATAGTGAATATGGGAAGGCGATGGGAATTGTAATGAGCGAAAAGTGAAATAACAGTAGGGAAAAAGAGAAAATATTGTTCGAAAAAACAATTAACTAATCCACAAAAACAGTTCTATATTCAATACAATTATTCTAGCACCAATTAAACAATTACCATGGCCCATTAAACAATTACTATGTGTTAAAACTTTTTCACTATCGCACATTCAATTTCCTTAAAAAATTTCAATTAACACAGAATAATCATACTCAGAATCGTCATGACTTTCACCCATTTTGTTAAAAGAATTTTGTTTCCTTTCATTTACTTCCCTTTTATATTTAAAACAAAATCCAATGAACACATAGTCACTGCTTCAAATCTGTTCAGCATAAAAAAAAACATTAACCACTTCCCATAATTTTAATTTCTCAAATCACATAGACACAGGTATTTCCTGAGTCGAACAAACTCTTTTTAAACATGCCCGATCCCATTCCTTTGAAAAATTCCACAATTAAATTTGCAATGAAACCATACTACGAAAACCTTGTGCTCATCTCTGATGGTGAAATAAAACAAAATGATACACGATGTCCATCAATCATACACACTAGACAACCAAGCCACAATTATCAACTCTTCAACTTGCAATAATCCCGATTGGGAAAATTAAACACACAACAACAAAAACCACCACTTTTTACCATGTTGTAGGAATACACAGACCAACGCATAACGCAAAGAGGGATATATGTGACTATACATATCCAATTACTCTCAATCAAGCCATTCATAACAATGTTGAGTTATCAATCCAATTGTTACAACAAAATGAGGTAGCGACTGTATGCCCATTATCATTTCCAATTACAACTCTCCAATCAACCCGATCAAACATAGATGAGCCAACAATCAAAGCCTGAGTCAATACCACTCAAACAAACTTATGACAGTCAACAAGGTTCTTGACAATGTGTGACTTGTTTAGTTTATCAAAATGGGCTCTGTAACTAATGATCAAAATAACCGAGGGTTCGCTCAGTGGGACCAAACACATGGAGGATGGAGTTCAAACATATAAACAATAGGTGAGAGCCTTTGAGACAAACATGGTGGAATCACAACCTTATAACCCTTATCTTGTAAGAAAGGGTGACAGTTCGACACCAGGTAGGGTAGACCATGATGCATAGGAGAAGATATTTCTCACTCGCCAGTAACCAACACCAAGAACACGCAGAGGCATAACCCTCATGTTTTTCCCCAAAAGTTGAATAATGTTGATAGAAATGCAAAGCCTAAGTATTACCAATAATCCTTAAAGAAATCTTCTTGGCATAATATCCACCCATAACCAATTGTGCAGATACCAATAACATAAAATGATCCCATGACCAGGTGAAAAACAATATGCAGTGACCAAAGGTGGTTCAAATTATACACAACAACCCCATAGAAACAAATACAATTGGGTGTGGTTACAAATATTGTGAGGAGATGGAAAACAAGGCCAAACAGAATGAAACCCTCCAACAAAAATCCATAAAGACAATAGAGAGCTATCATGATCTCCACCACACAGAAAAACTAATGAATCAAAATAACCGAGGGTTCGCTCAGTGGGACCAAACACATGGAGGATGGAGTTCAAACATATAAACAATAGGTGAGAGCCTTTGAGACAAACATGGTGGAATCACAACCTTATAACCCTTATCTTGTAAGAAAGGGTGACAGTTCGACACCAGGTAGGGTAGACCATGATGCATAGGAGAAGATATTTCTCACTCGCCAGTAACCAACACCAAGAACACGCAGAGGCATAACCCTCATGTTTTTCCCCAAAAGTTGAATAATGTTGATAGAAATGCAAAGCCTAAGTATTACCAATAATCCTTAAAGAAATCTTCTTGGCATAATATCCACCCATAACCAATTGTGCAGATACCAATAACATAAAATGATCCCATGACCAGGTGAAAAACAATATGCAGTGACCAAAGGTGGTTCAAATTATACACAACAACCCCATAGAAACAAATACAATTGGGTGTGGTTACAAATATTGTGAGGAGATGGAAAACAAGGCCAAACAGAATGAAACCCTCCAACAAAAATCCATAAAGACAATAGAGAGCTATCATGATCTCCACCACACAGAAAAACYAATGAAATTGCGACTTCGACCATCAATTTTTCCAATTTCAACAAATAACACAAACACCCATTCCAGAGAAAACACCACATGTTTACACAGTTGCCAACCTCAAGAAAAAACATACCAATACATTACCTAGCCAATGTTCATTTCATACACAGATAAAGTTCACGTATGGGTGAAAAAAACATACCTGTAACCAAATGGCCTTAAAAATGCGAGCTTGGTCGAGCAGTTCCTTCCACGCCTAAATCTTTGAGCTTAAACATAGAAAAAAACAAATGAACAATAACCATGATAGGGTGACAACCAGTGGTAGAAGTATGGAGTGACGTAAATTTACTTCACGTTGTTTCCATCCTCTATCTCATTCAATTACGTAGTACATGCTAGCCAACCAACCATTAATCCATGCATCGAAACTTGCACACATTGTTTGCCAATTGCGTCACCCGATCCATATTAACCATCGCCCAAAACCATACTATAACATAGATCAAATTCCCCCCATATAACTCAATAAAATTCGTATAGTCACTAACATTTCTAGTTAGGACTAACATCAATTTCTTTTAACTTCATTTGCATATTGTATAGAATAGTATATCATAGTTCCCTTTTCTTGGATTTATCCATATTTATCATGTCTCTTTTTATAAATAAAAATAACATGTGTCTTGTGCAGGTGTAACATGTGGTGAATCGTGGCTACAATAGAAATGTAATAATAGTGAACATAAGCCATTCATAACATGGAATTTAGAGCTTAGAGTAACTAAATCATCACATAAAATCCATTATCCATCTTCCATTATGTTGCAAATAAAATCAATACTTCATCATCAATCATGTAGAACCCTGTAAGCAGTGTCAAACAACAACATAAATGTGTAATAAGAACCTTATCTGATCCTCCAATCTACAAGGGGGTCCCACCTACTAGTATTATATATCATTAGCTTAGTTTAAATAATAGGCTTTAGCAATACTTTGTAGGGGAAATCCTTGTTCCGATTTTTATCGTCAACAGTAACCTGAAAAAATGTCTATCAGAGATGAAATATCAGAACCAAAAATGGTCTGCAAAAGTTGTTCCATTGGTAGGACTAGGTAATTATCCTTTTCTAATGCTCTGTTGAGGTTTCTGACATCCACACACAGGCGAATTTCCCTAGACTTTTTCTTGATAGGAACCAAATTTTCTACCTAGGCAAAGTGTCTAACCTAAAATATAATTTTAGCATCTAGTAATTTCTTTAACTCCTTACACATGAGGGGTTCCAGAGATGGGTGGTACTTCGAGAGCTTCTACTGGAAGGGTTTTATTCTGCATTTTAGCAGGATTATGTGTTGAATTATGCAAGTTTCATGATTCTTCAGATCTCGGTAGGACCACACAATAAAATATTGATATTCTCTGAAAGGTTTGAGATAGGCCTTCCTTTCTTCTTTAGACACTGTCTTTCCTAGATTTATATTTTTAAGGTTTTCTAGGGTTCCTAGATTTATAGTCTCATGCATGGGACACAAACTCCCTATCTTTTTGTTCGTTGAACCTTTGAATCTTTCCCTTAAGTCAAAAAGGTTTTCCAAACTAGCTACCCCTTTAGGTGCTATGTGAGACCTCAGTTTGTCAGTCGATTTATTTTCTTCAGGTTTTTGCACATGGTGGTCGATTTCTACTAATTGTGCCTAAAATATTTCATCGTCAATAGCCACATCTCTAAAATTATCTTGATTGGTTAAAATTTTTATGATATGTTCATCTCCTTCAAATACCTTCCAGTTGGAAATATTGTTGGGCACCAACGGTTTGTAGAGTAGCTCCACAGTGAACTAGGAGGCTTCATAGTCTTCTAAAGGGGATAGCCTTGAGGTAGCAGTGGCCAACGAACCAGCATGAGTGTTCTTTGTTTCGGGGTCGCTGTAATGTTGAATTCTTCAAAATGTTCCATTAGTCTGTGCACTTCCTGTTGGTAATTCCTCGAGTGGGGAGAGTTGAAATGTATAGTGTTCCTTACTTGTCTAACGATGATTCAGAATCTMTGAAAACMTTTAGTTATTTAACATTTAAGTTTATGGATTTCGTTATCCCTTGTACTAGAGCTWCATACTCGGTGGTGTTGTTTTTGCACTCAAATTCTAGTTTGCAGGATACARCCTRCTCCTGATCCTTCTTGTGACTTAGACCCATCAAATTACAAGGTCTAGATTTTTGAGAGAAAACCATAAGTTTTTTTTTTTCCTACCACTTTCCTCCTTTCCTCCTATCTGTTCTGTGATTTTTAACACAAGTTCCTGATAGAGGAGGGTTTCCTCTGCCATCGGCACATTTTCTTGAAGAATCATTTTGGAKTTTTTAGTAAGAGGAACATCATATGAGAGGGGAGAGAAATTCCAGAAATCGAAGTCGCGGGAATAATTTTCTAGACCGGGGAAATATTCCGAAGAGGGTTCATTGAAGGATTCTAAATCAATGACAGTATGTTTGAGATACCTTTCCCTATCGATCCTGTTATCACACCAAATTTCCTTGGGTATTTTATTTTGTTTTCAATCTTTTTCAAGCCTTAGATTTTAATTTTTCTTTTAAAAGTCTCATCCCTTTAAAAAAAAATTTTGGTAGGACCCTTTAGGTGATTAAATTTTTTGAGTCTTAGCTCTTATTTGATCATCAAATTTGTTTTTGAATCCTTGAACCATTTTAGCTTGATTCATGAGCATCACTCCAAATCCTAGCTACATGCCAGCCAGCTCAGCAACGCGCACATTCAATGGGATGAAGAGAGGCACAACCCTCTCATTTCAAATTTTGAATTTGAAATTTGTATTAAATGTTTGTAAGGTTGGTAGAGCCAAAGCCGTGCCTTTGAGTAGGCTGTATTTAAAGAAGTCCTTTAATGGTTGTAAGGCTGGATCTAGTTCTGATCTGGACTAGACAACCCATTCAATGTAAAGTTAATATAATTGAATAGGGTTGGTGAGGATGGAGAGAAGAGCTCTAAGAGCCCCCTCATGTAAAAGATCCTTTGTATGTAGGATGAGAGAGAAGTAGTTGGATAAGTCAAGTAGAGAAGAGAAGAGAGGAGAACCGAGACTCTGTTGCAGTCTGAGGTCAAACACATTGTAAAGAGGCATTTTAAGATTAATACAATCAAAGCAGTTTTTCCTGCATGTTATTCTGTGTATGATGAATGTCTTCATGTGTGTGTATTTATATGTTGTAGATGTATGATTAAGTGTGCATTTACAGGGACGTATAGATTTTCCTATCTGTGGGTTCTTTGATTTCAGGTTTGCGATTCTTTGATGCTTCATGCAAGAGTGCATGACAGAGTGTTGTTGTTTCTGAAAGCCAGTGTAAGGATTGCACTTCTAAAGTCTACGGATTCAAACAAATACATGCCAAGAGGGCACACCAACTGAATTCATTGACTCAAGGAGAATCCTCAAGGTTACTGAATACCTTGGAGGTGAAGACTGTGCAAAGGAAGGCATAGAGAAGACAGAATCACTAAAGGTTTTGTAGAGATCTGC
Source organism: Picea mariana (assembly GCA_032191745.1). Lineage (NCBI taxonomy): Eukaryota > Viridiplantae > Streptophyta > Pinopsida > Pinales > Pinaceae > Picea > Picea mariana. Next base: position 45,501 of record JASDQU010245184.1, on the reverse strand, counting down.
CAGGAGGGCATTGAGCACGTGCATAGAAGGCACAAGGAGAGAACTCTTGTTTGAGTTTAGAAGAGAAGACAGAATCACTGAGGATTCTAGAAACTCTACCAGGAGGGCATTGAGCAGGTGCCAGAGTGCACAAAGAACTCTTAGAGTTCTGAGGAAGAAGAAGTGTCATAGGAGGACCTTCATAGGGTTGATGAATACCCTGCAAGCTTAGCAGAGAGTGCTTGAGCATAAGTTGCCAAGAGGGCACTTATATTCCCCTTGAAGGGAGAGAAAAAGGGTTGACACCCTTAAAGGTTTGAGCAGGGAGAAGCTCAGGAAGAGATAGCACCTTTGTGTGCAGAGACTCTGCAAGGACTGCAGAAGTCGAGGAAACCTTTCAAGGTTTCAGAGTTTAAGAGAAAGCT
>JASDQU010245184.1:2240-15256 GCA_032191745.1 Picea mariana | reverse complement strand
CCGCTGGAGGGAGGAGGAACCATTGTCCCCTTCTACAGCGTGTGCTTTGGTTTTTATGTTAATAGATCAAGCCTTGAAACCACTGGGAACTCCCTTGTCTCATGTTTGAAATCTTGTTTATGGCTGTAAATGTTATTTGTTTTTCTGTTCTTAGGTAGATTCTATTTTGTTTTGTGTTCTATTCACTGTTAACCCATTTTGATCCACAACAAACCTGTTCTGCCTTGCTGAGCCCAACAGGGCATGCTAGTGCTCCCATTATTGCTCACCTGGTGACGATTCGAGCACGAACACTATGCATACACAATACTTGGTGGTATTGGATGTCTCGTGCGCATACAAAAAACTTGGTGGACCTATTGCACACTCAATCAATGGAAAACATGATGACAAGTATTTCAAACCAAATCAGGACATGCAATTATCCTTCAAGAAAAAATAAACAATTTGCGCAAAGAATCGATCAAGAAAGATAATTATGAAAAACCAAGTAATTTAGTAATGGGAAATTGACTCAACCAACCAAAAAAGAATGATTTTCAAGAAGGTATAGGGAAAATGAGGCAGGAGGGGCATGAGTAGTGTTTCATTTCACGTTGGTGATTTTCCTTTAGACATACATTCCTGGCTACAACGTCCTATCCTGTCGATGCTGAAAAGTATGAAGGATCGACAATAAACCTACCCAAGTGTTCTTGGACCGACTCTCTCGAAAAAGTCCCAATGTCAAAAACACATCGGGGATCAACGATATGTTTGTCGCAAGAAAAAATATTGTTTTAACCTTTCTAGATTTCCCTGACCTCGAAAGTGTATCGGTCATCGAATATCGGTGATTACTTTACGACTTTTGTCAATGTCTACCCTTCTCATATTTTTTCAATACCGATGGGGATCGTCTATCTCCTGGGTTCTCATGGTGAATAACTTGTGCAAAACAACTCTACCTTCAGCCAATGTCGATGGGGCGTCGAGGGTTGCTGATTAGTGCAACTGTGTGGCCACTTTACCTTCTTGCATTTTTGTCGATGTCGAACACAGGTGCATCAGTCACGATGTTAATTGTCGATTCTTAATTGGAAAGTCAAGTTATTTTAGGCACAAGGTTTCTTTTAACAAGTTCAAACACATCCGATTTGATCAATAAGAGTCATGAAAACAAAACAAAATAAACCACCCCCCAAAGTGAAATCAATTTAGACAGTAAAAGAAAACAAGTAGTACTCAAAAAGTGATAAAACTTCATAAGGCTTTTAGGGTGTGTTGAGTGCTCAACACCATATTATAAGAAAATGACTAAGTATAAAAGAGGTAAAGGGTGAATTTTGAAGGACATGGAGATATATGGGTCATTCTAAGTGCTACGTGTCTACATGACACGAGACATGGGGATTTGCAGAATAGTAACATGTTGGTCTCTCGCAACGAGACTCCCGCATCACTTGAGAAATGACTAAGTGTTGGGGTTTTGAAGGAAGAAAAATGACTAAGTATTGATACATGGGATTGCGGGTTTGTGGACCTAGGAATTTGATAATAGTGTGACCTGCAACCCACATTTGAAAGGAGAAAACAACTAAGTAAGGAATATTTGAGAAGCAAATAAAACCAAGGGAAAAATACTAAGGATGGGTGTGTATATACTAACATTGATCAACAAATGTGGATCAAGAAAATAACACCATTCTCATTCAAGAAAAACAAATAAATATTAACGCAAAATTTTTTTATCTATAGGGTTTGCTTTCAACAAATATTTTGCCTTCTTCTTAAAATAATGTGAACCCAGAATCAATTATAAGTTTTTAAGATGAAATAAAAAATGGATAGGTCATTGAAGAATTTTAAAGGGCTTCTTCATTAATATCAAAGAGTTTGAAAATCATCAGGTGCTCAAAATATCATCACCACATAGATTCATAAAAACAAAAATGACACTTGAATAGTTCTTTGTGGGAGAAATTAAAAATAATACCCCAAATGTAACAAGTTTTAAAATGTTTGAAACAAGAGGGATGGAAAAAAATCAACAAGATCTTAATGACAATTATATAAACTAAAACAAACTGCATTTTTTTTTTTAAGCCTGGATTTTTCTCCTCTTGACCTAGAATATCATGGGGAATTCCTAGGAGAATATAGAGAGAGATGATCAGACCCAGATCTTCCTTTTGTAAAACATACATGGAAAACCCAATGGAAAGAATAAAAAAGAAGGAAAGATGAGGGAGAAAGTTAAATATGTTAATTCGCAAGTTTTGGAAAGACAAAACTCACTTTTGTTAAGACCTAATATTGGCTCATTACCCCTTAATTGGGGCATATTACATTAGTAATGTTATTTTATTTATGTCGGATTTATTCCATTAGTTGTAATTATACCTCCTAGTGTCCTATATATATACCAAGGAGACATTTTCATTTGGAATCATCTTGTACTTGAACATTTAAGTGGGGTAAAAGGAGGTTGCCCCCTCGAAGAGGCTTATTATCTAAAATTATCTCTTTTTCAAGGCATTGAGTACCTTTTCTGAGGTTTTTCTATGCTATATTGATATTTGGTTCTTAACATAAGGTATTAGAGCTCAAGGTCTTGGGGTTTCGCTGCTACATCTGAGACACCTTGGCATTTTCACTATAACGTATTTTCTACAAAGTTTCAGAATGAACAGATTGGAGGATATTTAGTAGACAGATCAAGGTATGTTGGGTTAAAATTTTAGCTCCTAAGGCCTTATACTTTCAGAGATATATTCTGTACAAGACAGGGTTCTGGAATCGTCTTGAACTAAGTCATTGCGGAATTTTCGCTATAAAAACTTTTCTGTAATGTTTCAGACCCTGAACTATGGAGGATGTTCACATAAATTAGTAAGGTATCTGTGGTAAAAAATTTAGCTTCTGGGTCATCTTACATTTGTAGATACACCCTGTGGAAGATAGGGTATCTGACTAGTTCTGTTGACTAGTCTCAAGAAGGTGTTCCAGGTAAAACAATCATATTAGAGCCTAAAGCCATCACTGACACAAGAATTCACCAGCTGAGGAATAGATCCATTTCAGAGTATCTCATTAAATGGAGGAAACTACCGGTTGAAGATTCCACTTGGGAATATGAGTCTTTTATACAGAAGCATCCAGAGTTACTCAAGCGTTGCGGACAACACTTGTCTCAAGGGGAGGGGCATGTTAAGCCCTAATATTGGCTCATTACCCCTTCATTGGGGCATATTACATTAGTAATGTTATTTTATTTATGTCGGCTTTATTCCATTAGTTGTAATTATACCTCCTAGTCTCCTATATATACCAAGGAGACATTTTCATTTGGAATCATCTTGTACTTGAACATTTAAGTGGGGTAAAAGGAGGTTTCCCCCTCAAAGAGGCTTATTATCTGAAATTATCTCTTTTCAAGGCGTTGAGTACTTTTTTCTGAGGTTTTTCTATGCTATATTGATATTTGGTTCTTAACAACTTCCAAGAAAACCCCTAACTCTTATTGAATATGCTCTTCATCTTCTTTTAAAATCTTCTCTTCATCCTCTTGGGAATGCTTTAGGGTTAGGGTTTTTCTTTTGACCCTTTGTGCAATAAAATATAAATGATTGTTAAAATAACTTTTTAAATGTAAAATTAGATATTCGTGTGATCCAGGTGGATATCGGTGGCCACCCACCTATTCCAATTGGCTCACATACATATGTCATGTCGGTAGTTTCAGTTTTCATCTTGGCAGTTTGTTTCTAGCTTTTCAGATCCTAAAATTTCAGGGTCTTTTTGAGGTCCTAAACAACGTTTTTTGGGCCTGCCACAGTCATTGGTGGCAGAGGTGAAATCCTCTAAATCAGATGTGGCTTACGACTCAAAGTCAGAACTAGAAAAGGGGAGACATATTATTGACACATAATCCATTTCCACCATTGCTACCACAAGGATCCAGCTCGATGAACCTTATGAGCCAGAGGAAGGTGAACAACTCTTTCATTCATAGATGTGGGTGAAGGGTACTCCACTTCGCTTCATCGTTGATAGAGGTAGCCAAAAAAATCTCATCTCAGTGGAGGTTGTTAAGAGGATGGCCCTGCTGACAACCCCGCACCCGCAACCATACACCATCGGATGGCTCCTCCAAGGAAGCGATATTTGCGTCAGCCAACAATGTTGCATGTACTATGACATCAATCCCTTCAAAGATGAGGTATTGTGTGATGTCACTCCCCTTAAAGTTTGTTATGTTATTTTGGGCCAACCTTATTTATGGAAACATCATGTTGTATATGAGTCTAGGCCTCGCAATGTTATTATTACTTTGGAAAGGAAATTGTACAGCATACCCGAGGTAGTCCCACCTACTACAATTTCCTTGATCTCTGCCAAGAAATGCAGGAAGGTCATCTCTCAGACCAAGAATTTTTTCTTCTTCATGATTCTCTCTCAAAGTGAGTGGAAGGTTGCATCCACATCCATGGCCTCCATGGATGAACTCTCCATGCATCATAAGCAAGTGGATAAGGTCAAGTAAGAATACAAAGACATCTTCTCCTCACCCACTAGGGTACCTCTACACTTTTAGGTAATGCATTCAATCAATTTGAACCCCAACGCACCGCTAACCAATGGGTCAGTATATCTCTACTCATTGTTAGAAAACAAGGAGATCAAGCATCAGATCCAATAATTGCTCCAAAAGGGGCGAATCTGACCCATATCATCATCATGTGGAATCCAAATTGTGCTTGGGCATAAGAAATACGAGACCTGGTGACTCTGCATTGATTATCGGTCCCTAAATAAAATCACAGTCAAGAATCGATTCTCGATTCCCCGAATCAACGATCTCCTTGACCAACTCAAGGGGGCCTAATACTTCAGTAAGATTGATTTGAAGTCTGGCTATCATCAGGTCCCAATAGAGCAAATAGATGTATGGAAAAATCCCTTCAAGTCCAAAGAAGGTATTTTTGAATGGTTGATCATGCCCTTTGGTTTGATGAATGCACCAACAAATTTCATCAGGATGATGGATGATATCTTCCAGCCTTTCACTAATTATTTTGTGGTGGGGTATCTGGATGACATCCTCATCTATAAAAAGAATTAGGCAGAACACTTGAATCATATTTAGTAGGTTTTACACACTCTGTGGCAGTACAAGCTATATGAAAATTTGGAAAAATGCTCCTTCGGCATGGACAGGGTCCAGTACCTAGGATACATTCTTGATGAGAATGGGGTGCATGTGGACCTAGCCAAGATCCAGGTCATTCATTACTACCCAGCCCCAACCACACTCACTGAGCTTCGAAGCTTTTTATGGCTTGCCAATTTCTATCGCAGGTTCATGTTGGATTCTCCCATATTGCATGGGCCCTCAACCAAGTAACAAGGGGTCCTGTCACAACAACAAGCATTCGATGATTTGAAGAAACATTTTTTCTCAACCTCAGTGCTTTCATTACCCGACCTACAACAACCCTTTGAGATCGAGAGAGATTCTTCAGAGTATGTTGTGGGTGTAGTTCTCACTAAGCACAGACACATTGTTGCCTATATTAGTGAGACATTATCAGATGCCATCCATAAGTACCCTACGTACAACAAATAAATGTACTCCATTGTGAAATCCTGTTTCCAATGGAGGCATTACATTCTCGGAAAGGAGACATTCATCCACATCGATCATAAGCCATTATAGTTCATGTAGACAAAGGGAAAATTGCAGAATGATCGTCATCAAAAGTGGTCCACATACTTGCAACAATTCCATCTCAAAATCAAGTATAATATAGGAATCACCAACCGCATTTTTGATTTCCTCATCCGCCCGCTAATTGCAAAACTAACCATGGTGCTAAACTCCTACAACCACGAGACGTCTAGATGGCCCAAAATCTATGAAATATATCCTAACTTCGTCACTACCTACCAAATGCTGGGTGAAAACACAGATGTCACTAATTTCCATCTTTAGGACGGGTTGTTGTGCCATTTGGGCCATCTCTACGTTCCTTCAAGCGAGTGAGCAAAGATGATTTGGGAAGCCCACTACAGTCAAGTGGCAAGACACTTTGGCATAGAAAATAAAGTGGCAGTGCTGCAACAACATTTCTATTGGCTAAAACTTCGATAGGATGTCAGCAAGTATATCAGTCATGCATTGCCTGCACCATTTCCAAACCGGACATTAAGAAACAAGAATTGTACACCCCTATGCCTACTCCTGAAAGGACATGAGAATCCAGTAGACTACATGTTGGGCCTTCCATCAACCAAGTGGGGAAATGAATGTGTTTTTTTGGTGGTTGATCATTTTCTAAGATGGCGATTATGACCGCCTGTAAGAATAGCATCACAGTAGAGGCCACATCCAAGATCTTCTTCGAATGAGTGTGGGAACATTTTGGGATACCAGAAACCATTATCTCAGATCGGGACAGTTGATTCCTCATCACATTTTAGTTGAGTCTCTGGTCATTGATTGAAACCAAGCTCACCAAACCTAATGCCTTCCACCCCCAGACAGATGGAAAAACTGAGGTCATCAACTAGATGATCGTGCATATCCCGCGCATGTAAAAATTCAAAGCATCCCCGCACATGGGAGGAGAGTATTCCCTATGTTCATCAAAACTACAAAAAATCCAAACATATCTCAACCAACCACAACCCCTTTTAGGTGGGGTTGGGATTTCAGCCATTGGGTCCCATGGATGTTGCACTACCCCTTGCGACCACCCAGGAAGAATTGTCCCATGCTCACATTGAAGATGAAAAATATATCTGGTTCATTAAGTGTATCTAGCACATCTGCCATTAGGTTCAAGATATTTTTCAGAGTCCAATGCCATGTACAAGCAACACCATGATCAACATCGGGTGCCACACAAGTTTCAGGTGGGAGATAAATTTTGGTTTCACTTGCAGAAAGAACGCCTTACAAGACCCTATCGGAAGCTTCGTCCACTCCTTTATGGACCTTATACCATCACCAAGGTTGTGGTGACAATTCTTTTGAGTTCAACATTTCCCCCTTCCTTGGCTTTCACTCGATGTCTAATGTGGACCTCCTTTGACCATACTTTCCACCATTATTGGACACCTCATAGGTAGTAGAATAGTTGAAACCGATAGAGCTCAACCCTGAGTGCATGGAATAGGAATCCACTCATCATATCATGGACACACATTTCAAGGGCACTCGCCAATATAAGTTTCGACTTTATCATGTTGTCAAAGCATGGAAATTCCTGCACCAAGGCAAGTGGCTCACCCACGACCAAATTCAACAGAAATTTCCTCATCTGATGGGGGAACTCAATGCAATGCAGACCATTTATTCCTAAGGGGGGAGGATTGATCCATGTTGATATTAGTGGAAACCCACCTATTCCAACTGGCTCACATACATATGTCATCTTGGAATTTTCAATTTTCATCTTGGAATTGTTTTTCTAGCTTTTTAGGTCCTAAATGTCTGGGGCTGTTTTGAGGCCCTAAACAACTTTTTTTGGGCGTGCCACAGTCACACTATAGATGAAGTCAGAGTGTGATGACATAATGTGTAGTCCTTGGATAAACCTTTCCAATGGTATGTCATGCCCCTAAAAAGGAGATCATATGCAAAAGTTACGACCCTGGAAAGTTGATGTACCAACTTACCCGAACAGGGCCCAAATGACTTTTGGCACTTCATCTTCAAGGGTTAGGTTTTTGGATGGCTAGGGTTTTGGAATTCATTTTTGATGTATAAAGGAGTTTGGATCCTAATTGTACTCATCTTATTTTCAATGAGCATAATTGTCACATCTCTTCTCAGAGATACGTCGCCACCATTCTAGCTAGCTTGTTTTAGTCTGCATTTTATAGTTTCAGCATATTTCTTTATTGAATAGAAGCCAAGTTTTATTGTATCTATTTTCTTGTTCATTTTATCTCTGTGTTAATAATATAGATCTGTATTCATTTCGTTCTTCTCATTAAATATGGATCATTGTACCCCCAACTAGGACCCATTTTAATAAACCATTTTAAAAAATAATTTGTTGCCAAGTCAAAAATAGTCATGACTGTATTTTGATTTTTAGGGCATGATAGCTATCATTCCAACTATTTAAACCATTTCCATATTATTCTTCATGGATCTATATTCCTAACAATCTCTTGTTTTCTCAATTTGGACATCGATTTCTCAATTTATGGCCTTCGGAAGATAGGGACTCAACACACATTGATCTATTCTTCCACGTGAATTCTTGACCCTTGATTTGTACAACTACCCCATTTATCACACATGCATTGTGGGAGGGTACTCATATCATGTTTATAAACAAATTTCATCCCCATATTATTTGTGTGTGAACTAGAGAGATCCATGGAACCTTGTGTAGCTTGTTCATAGTGTAGTTTTTGGTTGCCATCTCACTGCCGAGTCATCCATGTCCAACCCATTCCCTCCAAGTGTTATTTGGAGATAGGTCCACTTCACTGCGACATGTACAGGGGTTTTCACGTGTCATGTTGTCATAGGTTGGAGTGTGTATTAGGAGGCATGCAAAATGAGGGGGGAGGGGGATAAAACTTAGGATAAGAAATGAGATGGAGGATGTCGAGAAAAGGAACATGATGAATTCTCTGCATAAAAAGTGTTGAAAACTAGAATTAAGTGTTTAGTCGATGTGGAGAAATATATTGCATAGAAATAGGAGAGTCTTCACATGTGGAGAAATAGGGAAATGAGGAGAAATATGGCAATGCAAAGGTGGAGGAAGCTCTGCATTTTAAATTGGAGGACCTAGCCTTGAAAATGACTAAGTATTGGAGTATTGCGGAATATGGGAGTGTGGGGTATTGAAATGCATAAGTTAATACATGGAATTCTCCACAAATAACAAGAGACTAAGTATGAAGAGTTAAGGGGTACAAATTGAGGAATGCGGAGGACAAAATGGAGGTTGTGAAAATACAGATGATGTGAGAAAACTAAAAATATCTTTGGCATATGACCTCTATTTTTATTCCATAAAATGTTGGATGAAGCTAACATATTGGGATATCTAATGAGAGGTTGAATACAAAAAATTTCCTTCTTTTTGGTATCCTTTTATTTTCTTCTCTTTTGTTCAAAAGAGAAACCATTCATGTTGTACTTACATGAAGAAGAACTGGAACACTGAAATTGATTCAGAATTCTTAAAAAGCTTGTTGGGTCTTCATGATCAATAGGTGAAGGCCATTTCGCACTTTCCTGATTTCAAATAATTTTGTCTCCATTTGAGAGAGACATATGTTCAAGTAGGAACTGAAATAAACTAGTTGATGGGTGTCATGAAAACACATCAACAATCGTTCAATCCTATCCCAAGTTATACTTAAGAGTTAGTTAAGTTCAACTTGGTCTAATGTTTCTTTAGGTAAGTGTGTTTCTTTAGTGTGMTTTTATAAATAACTAATTCAATAATCATAATTATGTTTTAGATGTAAATTGATATGATGGTTCACGTTATCCTCGATACTAAACATAGTTAYTGACTTGATGAGAATCGTGACATCAAAATGAGAACTCTAGCCCTAAAACCCCATAATTGTGCGTCAAAAATGTCAAAATCAACTCCTAAACCAAAAAATGGTGCTAATGCTAGGATAAAATTACAACTTTTTGTATTCATGGCCTTAAAATCCCATATTGTTGTTAACARCAACTTGAAATCAACCCCCAAAATGAAAAGTGTTGCTACCAATAACACACTTTTTTATAAGGTGAAAATTATTACTTGTTTGAAATAATGGCCTTAATAACTAGTACCATTGCAATCAAAACCTTTAAATTAACTTCCAAATCGAAGAGCGATGCTAAGTTAATAGCACCCCATTTTTTCAAGCTAAAAGTTATCATATTTATGGAACCATTGCCTTAACAATGTCTACCATTACAAGAAAAATCATAAAACCAGCTCCCAAATTGAAACGTGGTCTTACTAATGGTACCTTGTTTTGGGCCTAAATTTTAATTCTACACTTCATCCTCTCTCCCTCTAGGAAAAAAAGAAAACATTAGAAAAATGAAAATTGAAAAAAAATTATAAAACAAAAAATCAATAAAAACATTAATAAAATATATTATTTTAAAGAATTAAAAAAGATGCTAAATGGAGAAAAAAATAACCAACCCTTGAAAACAAACACACATAATTTTAATTAAAAAATATTAAAAAAAGAAATAAAAAAAGAAGGAACCATCATGTCCAACCTAGCTTAAAAAAATTGATTTTTTTTTTAAAAAACATCAAAAGTAAAACATATCAAACATTTTTTTTTAAAGTAAAAAAGAAAAACGAACAAAAAAAACAAGAAAATCGTTAGTTTGGAGATGGAAGTGCCTGATCCAAACTAATGTGTTTCTTTTTGTTTTCTTATTTTATTTTTATTTATTTTTTTAATTATTTTTGTATTTGTTTATATGATGATGATGATGATGATGATTAACGTCCACTAAGACGGAATTGGTCTATCATACCTTGTTAGGGAAATTGCTTACTTGTGATTCTTTAGAATTTTGTTTCTTTGCTAGAAACAAATCAAGGGAAGCTTTCCAAGATCACCATAGTTTTGTTGAGTTAAGAGGTTAGGAAGGTTGGTAGTGTGACAAATATTTTGAAAATGAGATTGAATCCGGGTGTAGGCTGGACAATCTAAGAGAAAGTGATTTTCATCTTCAACCTTCTTAGTGTCACAAAGGTGACACACTCTTTCATCCCATGGTGTTTTAGGAGTTGATCAATGACCAATTTCACTATGGAGCTCATGAGAATTTGTTCTTATCTTAGCAATGCTTATTTTTTTCTTTACTATTGTCAAAACATATAGATAATTTTGATCTTCTAGATTAGGGTTGATTACATCCTTATAATACCTTAATTTTCTTTTTTCCTCCAACTCTTTATCACACCACATTTTCTCCTTAAATTTTTATTAGATGATATTTTTAATAGTATCTTTATTCTACAGAATGGTGTCTTCCATGATTCCCCAATAGTTTAGCCAAGACCAAGCATCTTTATGCCATCCTCAGTTGAGTCGATGGTGGTTACAACTCGATTTTGAAGAAATTTTAGGAAGCCTCTTGTCTTCCATGTTGTTTAACTTGTTCTTACACATTAGGTACCTAGTCATAGCCATGATATCAATGGGGGAGAGGCTTGTTTCTAAGAGGTGGTTGGGATAGGGCGTATTTCCTTTAATTTTGAGATTATAGGTTATAAAATTATTTTGTATTTTCACTATATTTCTCTAGGATTCACGAGAGATACTACACCCGGCCTAGACGTCACATCCATAAAGAATAATAGGTGTAACAAGAGTCTCAAAGAGGAGTTTATTATTATCCCAACTCCAAAGATCGACTGATTTACAATTGTTTTCAAGCCCATAATAAGCTTTGCATCCCCCAATAATCCTTTTCTCAATTATATAATTCTAGTTGAGCTTGTGGTGAATATCAATTCCAAGATATTTGTATGAAGTCTCTTCCTCCAAGTTGTTTTTGTCATATACGAAGGTATCATAAGTGATCTTATTGGATTTAATAATCATGACCTTAGTCTTATCAGTATTAATAGTCATACCCATATTGGAGAAAAAATCCTTGAGGATTCTTAGTTCGTTTTCAAGATCACGGGGACTCATTTCCATAAGAATGATATCATCGGAATAAAGAATAATATTGATGACTATACCTGTAAGAGTAGGGCCGACACAACCTGCTTTTTCCAGGCAATTTCTAAGTTGTCAATGTATATGCCAAAAAGGGTAGGGGACAAGGGACAACCTTGTTTGACTCCAATATTACAGTTAATCTTTTTCGACCAGCTCTCATTGGTTTTAAACTTAGAAATAATGTTCTCATACATCCTTATTGCAACAACCCTTAACTCAAGATGCAATTTTATCTCTTCCAACCTATTCTAAAGTAAAAATAAATAAATAAAATATTGGTTTTAGTATTGCAGAACTCCTTTGCAATGATCCTAAAGGTAACAATATGTTCCACAGTTGAATGATGTCTCCTAAACCCGGCCTGGCCTTTAACTCTTTTACTATGACTTTCTAGCCAAAAACTAATCTTCTTTTCCAAAATAATTCCATTAAGCTTGGCTAAAATCAAGCTAATCATAATGGTCCTATAATAAGAGGGAATGTTTCTATCCCCATTTTTTAAAATAGGAACAATGAGGCTTTGCGTCCAGGGTTTAGGGAAGCCCTTCTTGACTGCTAAATTGAAGAGCTTGTGTATGTGAGGGATAAGGATAGGCCCTTCGATTTTAAAACTTTCAGCTTGGTATCCTTCAATGTCCTTAGCTTTCCCATTTGCAAGCCGATTAACCTCGAACTCTACTTCATCTAAAGAAAAAACTTCATCCTCTATAGGGACAATAGGAATGGTGTCCATGGAATTAGATAACTCGCAAAGATTTTTAAGGTAGGAAATCCAGTCCCTTAAGGGAATCATATTATTTTCATTAATATTGTGGTATATAATTTGGCTCCATAACTTCTTAGGATCTAACTTAGATAGTTGTGAAAGTTGTTATTTCCTTTTATTGATATAGTACCTTTTTTTTCTTTTAATTAGGGATTTGTATGTATTGATCTTATGGAGTTTTAATGACTCATTAGAAGAATCCCTAATGGCTTTCCTAGGAATTTTACATTCTTTATCATACCAAGGGTTTGTTGTTCTATTATTCTTTTTACATGACACCTCGAAACAAAACTTTTTAACAAAAGTGGAAAGGGTAGTTGTAAAATTATGATAGAGTTCTTCAATGTTCTTCTTATAAGTTAGGAGATTTAATTTACTATTTAAATCCTTTACGAAAAGGTCAACTTTACTTTTTTCAAAGCACAATCTCCTTTGATTGTTACAATTCTCTTCAAATTCGCATCTGTGCATCGAAAATTTTAGAGTTAGGGTTAAAGGTTTATGATCAAATTCAGGTTCTGGTCATTTAGAAGGG
>JASDQU010245183.1:55148-65321 GCA_032191745.1 Picea mariana | reverse complement strand
TGCGCCGAAAGGAGAAGGAGTACGCACGATCGAAAGATAAACCCGACGAGGACAATACCAACGTCCAGTTCAAAATGGAAACAAGCGGGAAAAGGAACAACGGAAAAAGCAGTATGAAATGACAAATTCATGTCGAATTGAATGTCGAACAGGACCGGCGGGATGCCACATTAATAGCGCCAACTGGAGATGGTGAAGGAGAGTAATGGAAAGTATGAAGGAACCGAAGGTTCATTGAACCCATAATAAAGGTAGTGTCTTTGAAAAGTTTCATATGAAGCCCATACAAAGCACAGACACGGGAGCGAATAGCTTATTGCGAGATCGGAGAAGACACAGAGCGATAGATCCTACAAAGCACAGAGTGAAGACTCACCAAGGTTGCAAAAGCTACGAAGTTTGAAGACCGATCGACATTCACCACCATGGCACCACCAAAGCAAGAAGAACTAGGATAGACTACCAGACACTCTAGAGTTAGAACTAGGGCATAGGTGCAATCATAGGAAGGCGAGCAACAACCACCAGAGATCATCAATGTCGACGAAATCCCTTCACCAGATACAACACCGATGAACCCCACACCTGTGGTAGAAGAAACCCAAAAGCTAGCACCTGAGGGCATGAATGTGGATTTGCTAAAAGAAGAATAGGAGCAACAGAAACAGGGCACAGGAACCCTAAAGAAGGCACAACCAGAGAACCCTGAAGGAGCTTCGAGAGTCAATCGGATGGCTACAAATCAGGAAGCAGCAGTCGAGCTAGACAAATCTCAAACAACCATGTCAGACCACCCATTGGAAGGAATAGTGGAAGATGTCAYAGGCTRGACAAAGTGGTATGCTGAAGTACGATCGATGGAGGTTGGAACCTCAAGCCATCCACTACCGAAAAAGGACAAGTAGCAGGTACCCAAGTCACCACGCAAGCAACCCGTCGCAGCCATTGTTTTGTCGCATATACCAGATGGGGTACAGGTGAAATCAGACTTGTTGGGTCATGTCAAGAAGCTAAAATACTCATACCACGATGCAACAGACATGAACAAGTTCTCGAAGTTTGCAAAGAAAGTCTACCTACAAATTGTGGGTCTGGATACATTTGGGAAACCAATTAATCAACTACTCTAGTGGGTAGCGGGATTGGAAAAAACAAGGATTTTAGGTATACTAGAGCTACCACACTTTGGAAGAGGACAGTACACAAACAATTGCATCAAACAATTGATGGAGGTCACACATGGCGGGGATATATGGTTGGACAAGCTCGTATCGATAGACATAGAGCTCATTGTGCACATTACAAGGTTGTCATCCTGGGGTATGGATCCTGCGCAATTTCTCGACGACAAAACAATGTAGAAAGCACTCATGGAAGAGATGAAGAAGAAATTTGGAACTGACAGGGGGACACGAGGAATCATCATCAAAAGGATTAATGACATCGTGACACAAATGGCCGCAAAAAACATGGGTTGCAAGCTACTAAGAAAATTTCGTAAAGAGGAAGTCTCGGCAAGGGTCGTCCCAGTTGCAGCACAATGTGTCGAGGGCACCACAGTTAGTTGGGCCCCCTACCTTTTGAATCTATTTTTGGATGACTGCAAGGATGAGCAGGATCTGGGAACAGAATTTCATTATTCATGGCTACTCATGTTGATAGACATCATGGGATGGAAGGAACCGAACTACACTTTTTTCATCACCAGACCCAAGTTGAATCATGGAGCGAGATATTTATCACTTGGCGCTGCGTCAAACGCCAAGCACGGGAACATGAACATAGTTGTATTTGAAGGATACCTTCATGACCTACAGGAGACCATCGCCAATATATGGAGAATAACACCATAGGTTGTAGCTCACTATAGGGACATCGCCAACTTCAAGGCCACTTGACATGCAATGTGGATCCAAGCATAGAAGGACCCCACCAAACAGTGGCTACAATTGCGCTACTGCATCACGGAGGGAAACATTTCAATGGTTATCAAAGATTTGGAAGACGACTGGAAGATCCCAGTCTTCACCCAAGACATACCTACAGGGACAGTAGAAGAGGAGACAGGGTAGGAAGAAACATAGACTCAGGAAGTCTCAGTCCCCAATAAATGAAAGATGGGCCAAACAAACGAAGGGACAACTAAGACGGCGACCCAGAAGGGGAAGAAGAAGAATACCCAGTTGGCCCAAGAACAGAAGAAACAGGCCAAAGCAGTGTAGGGAACTACACCAAGCCCCAATCCACAAGAACCAGGCCCGACTAAAAGACCATCCACTTAGATGGGGGTGCGCGCAAGAATATGAAGGCGCAGAGAACACCTCCAGAATACATGATCATGGAGGACGATGCAGAAATGATAGCTCGAATGGTTCAGGATTGTATATCTGATGATTTTGACAATGTTGTGCACCATAGGGACATAATTCAAGAGGATCTTGCAGACATGCTATAGTTCCTCAAACATATCAGGGAAGCGCAGAAAGCAGGTAGCAGCATAGGAAAAGGCCCATCAACATCACAGACAGGAGAAGAATCAAAAGCAGGTGAGTGAGATACAGTCCACACAATACCGCAACCGAGTGCAACATTCCACATTACACCCAACATGTTGCACATGGACGAGATCGTGCGGCCAACACCCCTAAAGGACTTAGCTCAACTCCAATTGGAATTGTCACAAATAACATCCAAAGATCTACACAAATTACAGGTTAGCGTCACCCAATAAGTACAGACTCGGGCACGCATAAACATAGCCGAATTACAGAAGGCAAAGGATAAATGGAACACGTTGGAATTGATATACGAGTAGGCCAAGCTCAAGACCCAAGAGGAGAGGGAGTGCGCGAATGGATTGGAATAAAAAGTGGTCGGAACTTATGAGAAGATTCCAAAGACCGCACAGAGAGACGAACTCACAGCAGCAGAAACGATTGATCAGATTGTGCAGGCAATCGATCAATATCATAAGGATATTGAGAATATCTGTGAGCAGCTTACACCTACCACTCAACCATAGGTAAGGGAGCAAAGGAAGAAACAAGCAACAGAGTAGCTACAGGAAATAGAGCACCAGGTCATCACAGTTGTGGACGAAGCTAGAAGAGGATCAACAAGTCTAGCGATGGGACGAGGAAGAAGAAAGGATAAGCGCAGCTATCCAGGACCTCAAGCAGAGGCAGAAGACAATGCCCATCATGGAGCATGTCAAAGGGGTGTAGGATATGAAGAAACTACAGGAAGAACTCACCACTACACAAATGCATAAAAAGGAGTGTCAAGMTCAAATGGAACCGCTGCAAGAGCGGGTAGMAAAAGTCATTGCACAGGCAAAGGAAGTCAAKACATATATGGCACAGACACAGGMAGACTGCGCAGGGTTGATCAGTGACAAGRTTGCAGTCCAAAMAGTGGACACACTCAAGGAGAAGACCATGCAGGATCAAACACAAGAAATAGAGCTCAAGGAGAAGTTACAGGCGATCACCAGGGAGATCAACGAAGCGCACAAAGGTTAGGTGGCTCGGGACGAGCCACATGGTAGTGTTGGGGGCATGTTGGAATTAGGCCAAAGCGGAAAGCAAGGTGATTTTGGGAAAGAAGACATGCACGAGGAAAGCAAAAGTTGGAAGGAAAATCAACACGTGTGCATGCATGGAAGAGCTAACGACGTTAGTGTTAGGTTTTTTTCAATATATTGTAATGGTTGGAGAGCCAGAAATGTATAAATAGAGATACCTAGGTATCATAGGGGAGATCTGAAAGGTAGGGAAATATAGATATAGAGAGAGATGAATACAAAGAAGTAGATGCTATGTAATATTTTGTTGTATGACCTGATTTTATAAGTTGTTGAGCTAGAGAGAACTGAGGAGGGTAGATCTCGAGGGTTAGATCGTAGGTTGAGGATCCTAGTGCGATCTAGTCTGCCTCATAGTAGATTTAACCAGATTGAGAAGAGTTGTAAGCATGCGGTGCTATAGTTTCAGAATGACTATAATAAAAGAGTTAAGAGGAAGATCTTTGTGGACGTATCCCAAGAGGGGGTGAACCACGGTAACACCTGTGTTATTTGATTGAATGCATGTATTTCCTTATTGTCTTCAGTAGATATTGATATGCTAAATGAATGAATTGTTATACTTCATGTTAATCGTAAATAACATTGCATTACGTTAATAAGTTACAATAGAGTTCTCTGTGTATAGTCCTCAGATCTTCCACTCGATCCTAGGCTGCAAACACATGAGTATTGCAGCCACCCATTAAGACTATCTCAGGTGAGACGGTGCAGTGCACCTTGTGCATTGTGTTGCCTTCTGGTTCACCAGGAGGGATGATAGTTTTAGAGGCTTTGTTGGAACCCTGAACATACATGAACCTTGGGTCACTCAATACGAACTCAGACAGGATATGTAATTAAACCAATAGCCTAAAATGCAAGAATATGTAGCATGACATATTAGAGGATGTATACTTTGTTGTACCATCAAGCCCAGTAATAGAAAGTAAGGTCTATACCATCCCTTACATGTACCCACTCAACCTTGGGAAAGCATTTCCATGAATTTTGTGGGATGTTTACCAATAAACAGGAAGGGACATGACTATATATTTGTGGTAGTTGACAGGTTCAACAAAATGTGCATTCTTGTGCCTTGTAAAAATAACATCAATGGACAAGAAGCAACAAACAAATCTGGGTTTACTTTGGGATACCAAGGAGCATCATCTTAGACAGGGATACCATATTTCTCAGTGCATTTTGGACTACATTGTGGGAGAAGATGGACCATAAGTTGAAGAGGTATACAACATTCCATCCACAAACAGATGGGCAGACAGAAGTAGTCAACATGACTTTGGTGCAGCTTTTGAGGGGTTACAATCAGAAGCATTTGAAGACCTAGGATGAAAATATGATCTATATACAACACTCTTATAACATAGTAGTCCACACTTCTACTAGTAAGTCACCTTTTGAAACCTACTTTAGGTATTTTCCACCTTCACCATTGTATTTGTATATGGAAACCAAGGAGGAGTGAGGGAGAACCTCACATGAGATGCATTAAAAGCAAAAAAAGTTGTTAAGAATATCAAGCAAATACATTTTCAAGTGCAAGAGACACTAGATAAGTCACGGGAAAAGTGCAAGGCTAGACATGACCAACACAGAATAGAGAGAACATTTAGAATGGGAGACAGAGTATGGTTACAACTAAATAAGGAAAGTTTGCATGGTCCTTGTAAGAATATCAAGGCTCTACGATATGGTCGTTTTGAGGTATTGGAAAAGGTGGGAGATAATGCCTATAGGCCTAGTCTATCCCCATACATGCACATTTACTCAGTAGTGAATGTGGATGACCTCAAACTCTATAAGCCTTACATGTTGGATCAGAAGGACGAGTAGGTCCTACCTTCCATAGAGGACTTAGCACCATATTCTTAGGTAGAGTTGGTAGAGGACATAATTTTGCAGAAGTAGTCCAAAACTACAAGGCAGGGGCAGCATGACCTTTGTAAGATTAGGTTGAAAGGACAACTTACAGGAAAAAAAAAAGTGGTACTCCAGAGAGAAGGTAGAGGAAAAAATTGCTCACCTCATTCGGTAAAATATTTTGGGGACCAAAAGTCTCCCTAAATGGGGAGGTATGGGCTGAGGATCCACACAATTTTGGCAAAATTCATTGTTACGGATTTTGGATCTCTGACGAATTAGGGGGGAATGGTGAAAACATAGAGAAATCCCCAAATTCATGGGTAGATTTGAGTTTAAATTGCCTCGTAACAATCAAAGAGAGGATAAATGTTATAAATATGCAGGTTTCAAAGTTAAATTTGGTTGGGAAGGCTAGAATTTGCATTTTCAAGGAAATTGAAGAGTTGGAGTGTTGACAACCCAAATCACATTTGACTTGGCAATCAACGACTGAGGTTCACTCTTGAACAACTAAGAATGTAAAAGTACACTGACGAAAAAATTTGGGAGAAATTATAAATTCTCAAAATGTTCTAATTTTTGGAATTTTTAGAAAAAATCCATACAGTGATGACATGGAGCCATGTGGTGGTATCGAGGTGGTGCCAGCATGGATTCCATAGTGTCACTTTACCCATGGCAGGACCATGGTAGTAGGTCACTATGGTAGAAGTTGTAAGTTCAATGCCAAATCGAACTAAGTGTTGGGGGTAATCTTGATCGTTCATTGTACAAAAAGATTAAATCTTGACTGTTGATCAGGAATTGTCAGTCGGGATGGCCAAGTCTCAAGGGTAGGATCGCAAAGAGAATATTGTGGGAGGGAAAAGCCTCACAGAGAAATTCTAAGGAGAAGTCTCGAGGTGAATTTTTCGACCATGGGAAGTTTCCACGAAGGGTTGTGAGATTAAACTCATGGGAAGAGTCAGAGTCGGGAAGGATTAGTTAATAGTCGGGTTTAAATCTCAATTGTTTGATCTATAGTAGAGTATATCTCGACCATACATTGGATTTGCGGATGGGAAGGTTCATGGAATTATTACACAGAGGAGGAGTCCACAAAGTAGGGCCCAATAGATTTGTAGGCCATAGGTCACAAACAAAAATAAATGAAATTCCATTTGAAAAGGTCGTGAGTAAATTCCACGTAAAAATGCTTGCGGGGAGAATTTTGTGAGGAAAATCCCGTGAAAGGTAAAAGGATGTGAAGGGTAAATTCTGTGAAGGTAAAAGTCGCGAAAGGTAAAATATCATGAAGCTAAAAGATTGTGAGGCTTGAGCCCAAAAGTATTGTGGGTTGTGGGTCATGGACAAAACTATAAAACATATAAGTTGAATTGTATGTGGAAAAATACTACAATGAATATCCCTACAGTATTGTGAGAGGTTTGGTTGATGGTCGATGTAAGAGGAAGGCAAATGATGACATGGTTAAATCAAAAGATGACACGTGGACTCAATAGACATGTTTCAGGCCATGTTAGACGGATTTCCTAGGCTCATGCGTAGGTCAATTTGGTGGACTATTACACTATTAAGCCAATGTTTTTCCACGAAAATTTTCATATTTTGAAGGTCATCAACTTGCTAGAATGAAAGAGCTTAGTGATTTATTTCCAACGAGCTATTTCGGGTGAAAAATATAGCTTGTATGAGAAAGTTACAACCGAAACAATACAAGGTATATTTTTGGCACCAATTCACTTTCAAAGGGAATAAATCCTTGCTCAGAAATTAGTTTGGGACACAAGATTAGTATGTGCAAATCCCATGGACTGTAGAAGACAACCATGGAACCATATTTGGAAAATGGGTACCTGAAAATTTACAGGGTGGAAGAGAAGACACATGTAGTAGTAAGGGGTAAAAAATGAGAAAACACTTTAAACTTCCACAGACTATAACTTTCAGCTCATGTTTCGTAAAATGAGTAGTCAATGAAAATATATTGAGAAGGAGAAACCATTTGTCTGCCCAAAATTTTGAATTGAGAACTAGTACAGTTTTCTCAAAAAATAATAAAATAATTTTGCAGTAGTAAAACAAGAGCAACGAGTGGAAATTGCAACTTGAGGAGGTTGTAAATTTTTTCTCAAAACTCATAATGAGACTTGAGTATAGTTGTTTGAAAGCCGTTTTATAGAGGAATGTGTCAAAAGAATCAATTTTTGACTTAGTGCATTGTGTTCTTCATAATTGAGATGAATAATAACCTATAATCTAATTAATGAAATGTTTTATAGTATGCATGTTCTAACAATAATTATTACATGCACATTTCTTGCATAATCAGAGGTACATGAAAACAATTTTCTTTCCCATATGAGAACTAGAGATATGGAGGATCCCCAGGGGTCCTATATCCATGAAGAAGAAATCATAGGTCTACATGTCAACATGATAAATGATGAGACAAAGTCCAATGGAAGAAGAGGCAAAGAGGAGCCTGTGGAGTTGACTGACACTATGAGAAGCATGTAGAAGGAAGTGCAGAGCTATAGGGAAGATAATGAGAATATTGTGAAATCTCAAGAAAAGATACTGTAGAGTTTGAATATGTTGCAGAGGCAAGAAAATAAATACTTTGGCACAAAGCAAACAACTAGTGCTAGACTAGTGGTAGCATCTGGATCCCGTAGCAGAAGGGAGGATCATGGGAATGACAAGTAGTCAAGGAGTATGAGAAGGTGCCATAATTCCCTGGAGAAATCCACTAGGAGATCTCATGCAATTTCAGGTCCAGGGAGTATCTCAATGGTGTCTCCTTTCAGGAGGCAGAGGAGAAGKCCTAAGTCAAACATTTTAAAAGGTGATCTCAAGAAAATCAAGCCACCAACTTTCAATGGTGAACATAGAAAACGAGAAGAGGTTGAAGCATGGCTATTGGAAATGAARAAATATTTCTTGCTCCACAATTAACCCTCAAGGATATAAACCAAAATTTCAACCTACTATCTGTAAGGAAAGGTATCCATGTGGTGGGATCAACTTAAGCAAGCCAAGCACCTTGACGAGAAGAAGGTCTCATGGAGGCAACTCAAAGGATATTTCCATAAATTATGGAAAATTTGTATTATATAAAAGATGCATTAAACTAATAGAGTACATACAAAAGAAAGATTTTTCTCCATAGGGGAGGATATTCCAAAGTTCAGGCCAGGTTGTGTTGGTCTTGAGAATTACATTGGATTACAGATGTTTGATAGCCCTTACATTCAAAAGTTTTGATAGTGTAAAACCTGTAGAATATACTGAGACAAAACTGAAATTGCAAGTTCATACAAAAATAAATTAGGGAGGAAACTTGTTCTGGTTGTTAGACTCTTCCATTTCTTCATCCTAGTCATGTCGAGCTATTGCGTTGAGGTCAGGTATCAATTGTGGCCATAGACTAAAGTTTGAAGATTCAAACCCTGTTGGGGCAATTCCTTGTTTCCTGTTGAAAGTAGGTTGAAGCCTGATCTCCTCTAGATAATTCCTGAGAGCATCAACTGCATCATGCAAAAACTAAAAGGATCGTTTATGATGCAAATCGAGCTCGAGCACTGTGAAAAAATGTGATGCTAATATTCCCACTCTTCCCTAGATGGAAATGACCAATGAACACAAATTAGTCAGCTCTTGTTGAAGATGAAGCACCCACGAATTCGTTCCTTGATGTCTTCTTTCCATACTGTAGATCTCTTCTAGGATTTGATGCCACGTGAGGAGATGATGAGGTCGTGCCAAATGTTGAGGCAAGAGATGGTTATAAAGCCACTTGTTTCTCGAATTGGGGGAAGAGTTGTATTTTGTGCATACGAATCTGGAACTAAATTCCAACTAACCCCTCCTATGTCGAGATTTGATGTCGAGGACCGAGTGAATTATATCTAGGGGGTGGGAAGATAAAGGCACACGAGGGTAGAGAGGGAAAAGTACTAACAAGAGCATGTGAGTGGACGACTCCAAAGTGGCCTACATGTGTTGGCCCTCGACCAAGTTTTGAGGAAACCTTGGTCAAAGTTGACCCACTTTTGGACTTCGACACATTGTTCGAAGAAGGAGCGCCTAGGCGGAGCTGAGATCGTGGATCTCACCCATTGGCGCGGGCTATGTGGACCCACTAAGGGGTTTTCTAGGGTTTTTGTAATGGGTTTATGGGATGTTAGCCCATGGGGTTTACCCATGATTAGGCCTATTGTAAGGGTTTGTAAAACTATAAATAAAAAAGAATGTATGGTAGAAGTAGAAGTTGGTAGTGATTAGTCTTCTGAGCTAAGTGCAAGAGGTCTGAGTGGCTTTGTGCAAGGGAATGAATGTGTGTTAAGGCTTTGTGCTCGATATAGGATTGGGTATATGCCTTGACCTAATTTTGGAAGGAGGATCTGGTGCTCAGTGCGCAGATCTCATGTCTAGTGTGAAGCTCGACTCTATGGCTTAGTGCACAGGAGTAACTGAATGTAAGAGATTGACAAATAATAAAGAAGGAGAAGCAGTTGGTGGACGTAGCCCCACACTGGGGTGAGCAACATATATCTTGTGTCTTTTGTTTTCTTTGTGCTATGTTGTTTATGCTATAAATCTGCTCAGTACTTTGATTATCATGTATGATAGATAGATTTGTTATTGCTTAAGTGATTTACTTGTGTTAAGAGTAAATGAATGTTAGATCTAACTTGGTGCTAAGTGCTCATGATATGTAA
>JASDQU010245182.1:69837-96566 GCA_032191745.1 Picea mariana | reverse complement strand
TATAGTATAGATCCATCTTAACCTCTGATCTATCTATCAAGAGTGGAGAGGGAAGATTTTCACCTAAAAAGATTAAATCCCTTTCAAAACTTGATAGATCATAAATTAAAATGAATTTATACTAATGATAATACAAATACTGATTAAATTATTTATTATTATTAAAAAAAATTATAAAAATTATTATAATTTAGAAAAAACACAAAAAATTTTTTTTACATATAATAATAAAAAAAATAAAAATAAAAAATTGACTATCTTAATTTTACCCAAAACATAAAATGAAAAACAAATAATGAAAATCGTGAGATATAGATTTTCATTTAAAATTTTTAAAAACTAATTGTGATTATCTCTTCTTCCCAAGATTGTCTTATTCTTTGAAAAAAAAAGATTCTTTCAGATAACAATAAACAGAGAAATAAATTTTCCGAATATGAATTTAATATAATTTTATTAATATTTACTTCACGTTAAAATAAATATAATATAAATTAATATAAAAAACAAAACTACTAAAAAATATAAAATTTTCGACCGCCTGTGATAACACAAATCATTTCATTCACTACATTAAATATTTTGACACTATACTCTGTAAATATCTTCAAAAATTACTTCATTTGCAAATGTTATTAAAAAATACTGGTTTAATTTTCAATATTATTCCAAACTTTGAAGAAAAAATTGGAACATTAAATATTTTGACACTGTACTCTGTAAATATCTTCAAAAATTACTCCATTTGCAAATGCTACTAAAAAATACTGGTTTAATTTTCAATATTATTTCAAACTTTGAAGAAAAAATTGAAATTTTGTATTGAAATATTATTTCAAACTTTGAAGAAAAAATTGAAATTTTGTATTGAACTTAAACCCATAGCTATACGAAATAAATATTTTTTTAGAGGGATATTTATTGAAATCTAGTTAGAAATTGATATCTATAAATCTAGTCAAAATTTTGAAACAAGAAAAAAAAAAATTATCTTCAACATTATTCCAAACTTTGAAGAAAAATTAAAAAATTTTCAGGGCGATTTGACACTGAAAAGAAAGCAGGGACTAATTTTTTACCCACTCGCTGAGTCGATTGATCCATTAAAAACGTTTTTCCTGACATCCCATCAGGAAACTAATGAGTTACCAGTTGAAGTACATGCATCCCATCACAGAATTCAAAATTAATTAGTCACAACTTAGCTCCGGACGGCCAACCCCGGCAGGGACTGCAGATTCCATCGAAAGCTTAGTATAAAATTTTATAATCTTATAAACCGGCAACCCTGGCAGGGAATGCAGATTCCTTCAAAATTTTAATATAAAATTTGATAATCCTATAAAAAAAAATAGATTATTTAAAAAAAATATTATTTTCCTTGCATCATGTTAAAATTTTTGTGAGCTTTTTTATTAGATTTATAGTTTAAAAAATAGTGAGTAGTTTAAAAGTTTTATTTATTTGGGAGTTTTTTTTTGTCTTGTTTTTTTTCATTAATTTAAGGTTTCGAAACACGTGAAGGCTGCAATAACACTATTAAGTTATTGACCAATGAAAAGTTAAAAAAATACTATTTTTGTTTTTAAAAAATTTTTTTTTTTTTAATTGTTATGTTGAACATTTAAATTGATATAAATTTTTCAAGTCAACACAAAACTAATATAAAAGTCAATACTAACTCATTACTATATACTACCTTCGACAGTATAATAAAGCATTCAAATCACCCCATTTTCTATATCAACAATATGTCACTCAAATCGCCCCATTTTTTGTGAACTCAGTTAAAGTTCTATGTCTTCTAATCATTTTTTCGAATAACCTTTAATATGATTAATCTTAAAATTAATCATTACAAGACCAATTTAAAAAAGAAAAATTTAAAAAAGAAAATGGGAAGAGTATGAATGCCTCTTGTACCACCTTCTAACACAACGATTGGTTGACGTCACCAGTTGAGAGTTCTTTCCATTATTATATTCTATTTTTAATAATATATCGACATCCACATAAATGATAAAGTTCTTCTGAGCATAAATAAATACGTGTTTCTCGAACCGCACGTCACGTCGTACGGATGTAATGATAGTAGGAGTTGGACGGAGGAATGGAAGGGAATCAATCCAACTGTCACTGAAACGCGGATTTAACATAGTCAAGAATTCCCTGAAAATATGAGTGAGGGGCCCACCAATGTCGTTGTCCGGAGCAATGTGGAATCATGGAGCAGGAAACGGTCAGGTTGAGTCAAAAGCTTTTTCACTTTTAGATGTCTTAATCTTTCGTGAAAGGCTTTGTATTTTCTTCCTTTTGCGTTAGAGGAAGGAGGACCATGGAATTGTGATGAAAGGAGGAGTTCTACATCATTTTTACTATCGAACATCTTACTTTTTGTCACCTTTGAGATCGGATATTATCTTTCATCACAATCATATAAAGATATTACCAATGGTTTTTTTCCAAAGTATAATGTATAAATGAATTAAGTACTTTTGAATATTTTTTACTACATGTATAGAGAATCACCACCACATTACTATGCGCCAACGTCTCACTCCCTATGGGGATAATGATACATCAATGAAGCATGAAGACCCTTTGTCTCCTTCGGTGATATTAGTTTTGTGCTCTTTATTGATATTTTACATGTTCAAACTAAGTTTGAGTATTTTCACTTGATCATCTACAAGCCTATAAATCTCATTCGACGATATTAGTTTTGTGCTCTTCATTGATATTCTACATAGTCAAACTAAGTTTGAGTAATTTTGAACACTTAGGAAGTTAATACTATGATACATATGATAGTTCTTGAATAATGTGTATGTATTTCAATTCAAGAACAACACTATATAACAAAAAGGGGGCATTTTTCTTATTTCATCCCTTTAAAAACACCATAATTTATCATGGCATGTACTCTTTATGCATCCGATATAGCTCGTCAAACACACAAGTGAAGTTGTGCATTCACTAACCATCATTCGTATGTTATATCCATTAATAAGGTGTCACTTCAAGTATGTCACATGTAAGGGGTGTGTCACACCACTTCGAATGTAGAGGTATCAATATGTGCATCACATTCCTCACAATATATGTTATACTAAGTGCTAAAGCATATCATCATATCCTCAGTCAATATCCCTCACACAAACCTATTTGACGTGTGTAAATCATTTGATGACTTTTATTCTCTTATAATTCTTTTATTTATATTAACAAAATATTATTAAGTTCAAGATACTAAATATTTTCACATATTATTAACATCATAGACATATTACGAGGATTAAAGGTATGTCATTATTTTTATTATAAAGTTTATTCATTTTTGAAGAAAGCGATTACATGGTCTGAAGTCCAACTACATTAAAAGCCTCTCATATTACTCTCTAGTACTTAGGAAAATACAAAGAGACATATACTAGATCATGTCAATGTTCAAAGGACCACTTAAGGTCTGAAGTCCAACTACATTAAAAGCCTCTCATATTACTCTCTAGTACTCAGGAAAATACAAAGAGACATATACTAGATCATGTCAATGTTCAAAGGACCATTTAAGGTTGAATCTTTTATATTTTCCAAACATTAGACCTATGCATAATACAAATTCACTATATTGTTTTATTCCCTTTTTTTTTTATCTCAAAATCTTAAGATTAGATTTTTGATTAAGTTCAATCTTGTATTTTTGTTTGTCTCATTTCCTCATCTTTCTCCTACTCAAACTTCTGTCCTTTTTAAATCATTGTATACATTTCCATTTTCTTTTTGTATGTCTTCTTTCTTAGATCTAGTTGACTCAATTTATTCACCAACAAATTAATTGTATCAATTAAACTTCAAAAATTTATAGGTTTTTCTTTTATTTTTGCTAGACTTAGTTATTACACAAAGTATATACTAGATGTCCACTTTGTAAATTATTTATTAATTTTACTTTTTATTTAATTTTTTTCTTTTCTAGATTTATTTTTAAATAATAAATCAATGAGATAAAAAAAATTAATAGTATTACATTTTTATTCTATCAAAACATTGTACATAGAAAAATGGTTGACACTACATATTACATATTGTACCAAGTAGCATTTAAGGTGTCATTACTCAAGCTAAATACATAAAAGGATTACCATATTGATCCATATTAGCAATCATACATATGTTTTTTTGCTTGGAACATAATTTGTCTCACCCTCAAGCCCGTAAGAGCGAATGAGATTGTTGGTACCTTGATAGCCTCAGCTACAATTGGCTCATAAAAAGCCTCCAACCAATAATTAGCTCATGGAGAACGATTGTGTCACACACGAGAATTGAACCTAGGTGGAGAGGATAACATTTATCTTCTCATTGCTCAAAACTAAACCCAAAACAAATTATATACATATTCCATATATTATAGTTGAATTCCTAATAAGTTGCAAATAAAATGACAACTTAACACTAAGATATTAGTACAAAAGCATAAACACAAATAAAACACATAATTAATACAATGGATATAGAAAAAATTAGATTGTAACAATGTTTCTATTGATAGGTACATATCATGTACAATACATTGTGAAAGAAAGCATAAGAGTGAAAAGAGAATGACTAGCTCTTTGCTAACTTGCTCTATGATATATTTTGTATAATACATTGGAATACATTTCAGTTACAAGATCAAGCTTTAGTTATAAAGGTGCTTCATTTTGTATCCATTCATGGGTCATTGTTAATATTGTTGGTCCATTATGCGATGTTGTTGGCACATATGTATTGATATGCAAAATGAGATGGGTTCCATAATGATCCTAGTAGCAATGATTGAAACTTTCCATGTGTGCACATGTTATTGAGTCCACATGTAGACCATTGTGTGTGTGTGTGTGTGTGTGTGTGTCATTGAGTGTGCATGCATGTTCTAGAACTTGGCATGTGTGGTGATGTGTAACACACCGAAGCCCTAATCCTTCTTAGGCTGGTGGGAGTACAAAATTTCCCCTTCTCAACCATTAATCCAACTCTAATTATGAGCTCATGAGCCAATTCTACTATGTGAGAGCTTTCCAACAACTATAACTATGCTCAATTCCGAGCCCCATAAAAAAAATATACCCTTTTGAATTTCCTGTCCATTTTCCAAATGACAATGTCGTTATGTCAACATGGCCTCCACGTGTGCTAGTCGACATCACCAGCCCATTGACATCCCCATGCACCTATTCAACACTTGCTACTTGACATGTCCCACTGTTATACCCTCAGACACAGGTCTTTGGGATTCCATAGCCCGCAACACTATCAAGCTTCTCCTTGTAGAGAATTCCCTTCAGAATGTCCAATTGACATTCTTCTTGAATCTTTTTTCAGTCTTTAGCCCACAACACTATCGGGTTCACTCCATCGTAATGCATGGTTAACACTGCCTCAAGGTTTCTCCAAAATCCACAACCTACAAAGTTGTTGGACTCACTCTATCGGGCTCACCCTTCAAGAAATCATCCCGAGTAAATTCCTCTCACGTACAACCTCCTGCAAGCCTATCGAGCTCTTGTCCATTGGGATCGCACCATCATAATGTTGACTTGGCTTATACATTGTTTTTTTTTAACCCGTAACCTACAACGCTTACAGATAATTTGTGTCCTGCAAGCAGTCTTCTGAATAGGCCCTCTCCAACCGTCGACCTTCGACGGGTGGTCGAGATCTAATCTTACCACCTAACGCATGGTCAAGATTTATCCTTGGAACTTAGCCTATTACTGTCAACACTTACCAATGGCAGTTATGAGTCCCACCTGTATCCGATTTCCATGTGGCCTTCACGCACTTGTCTTCCCTTTGCTGACATTTCATTTGACATGGCATCTGACTCAACATTCTCTGTTGCTAGTTCTAATACTAGGTATGCTTTGTGTTTCTAATTTTTATGTTAACTACATCGCTTTCTACCAATGATCGTTTGTTTGTATGGGCAGGTTCTATGAAAGGTATTACATACTTGATTATCATGCCATGTTCTTACTTGTATAATGAGATGAATTTAAAATTCTAATTCCAAGTATGCTTTGCGATTCTAATTTATATGTTAACTACATTGCTTTTAAGCATGAAAAGTAATATCAGCTATTTTTTTATAAAGGTGATAATTACGTCGAAGAACACATCTTCGGGTTGTGGTCTAAATTTTATACAAAATGATTTTTTTTAGGTGATATTTTTCAGGGACTTTTGTCCGAAATCTGGCGAGAAATTGTTAGATCCACAGATTTGAGTAATTATTTCTATATAATCCGAGTGCCCGAGAGTTTTTTCAACATGCTGAATCCATTTTTACATTTAGAAATTAATTTTAAACGACACAAAAATGATTTCATGCAGATTTATGTCACCAAATTCCAAAAAAAAATCATTTTGTAGAACAATTAAACAACACTCATCTTCAAAACAAATAATACATAACACTTGATATCTTTAAAATTCAAATTTCATTTAAAAACATTGTAAAACACATTTAAAACTCGTTTAATAACCCTATATAAATATTCTCCTCGTGTAAATATAAAGCAATGACTATCATAATACAATTGTTGACATTTTTTTACCTCCACACAAATACACAATGCATACCACCAACCATGTCGGATTTTAATTTATGAAGTAACACGTCACAGCCATAGCCAT
Organism: Picea mariana; assembly: GCA_032191745.1. Classification (NCBI taxonomy): domain Eukaryota; kingdom Viridiplantae; phylum Streptophyta; class Pinopsida; order Pinales; family Pinaceae; genus Picea; species Picea mariana. Next base: position 89,885 of record JASDQU010245182.1, on the reverse strand, counting down.
CAAGATGGATCTCGGATTGAGCATTATAGATGTACAATTTATAATGTCCATTGTTATTTTCCTCATACATAAATATTCCCACGGATTGCAGGGAAAGATAAACACTAACTAGCTCATTCAAAGCTTCGCCCTCCATGGACTATATGTCTGTGATTCTTTTAAGGGGATGATCTTTCTAAGTTATGTTTCTAACCTAAAAGTTGCTTCAACTGAATTGGGTAACTAAATCGGGGGACTAAACTACCATGATTAATGTGCCCGCAGGAGGAATATCACACATGACATCTGTCCATATATCTTTTTCTCCAATGAACTGCAATGATTGATAGGACATGATTGAATATTGTATGGTTCCTTCACAAGTAGATTAGATTATATAGTTGAATTACTCATAAATAATACCATACTCATTTCACTTAAAAAAAAAAATGTGAAACACTGCTTGTCAAAGTCATTGACACACAACTATATATAACTCTATTGTTCTCGGGATGCGTTATTGAGATATAGGCATGCATTCAATGTATTTTATTCTTTTTAATCGAAGGAAGGTCTTATATGTATTCATTGTAATTGATGAATTGATAACAGGTGAGGACTCTGTTACTAAGACACATGACCACACTAATGTTACATGTCCATTGGACTATGTTACTAGCTCCACTCGGCCTCCTTGTCCATTGGACTTTGTTTCCTCATTACCTAAACTGATGTTCATGCCTTTCACTTTCTCTTCGTGGCTATAGGTTCTCTATGCATCTTCAATATCTTTTCTTCAACTCTAAGCTTGATCTGTCTTGAAAATAACATCGACCCTACAAGTAATGTGTATACAAGTAATGCTATTAGAAATTATGCATATTGTAAAATTTCATTAATTAGGTTAATGGTCCTTTTTCATCTCAATTTATGATGAACATTATTCACTAATTCAACTTCTGATCCTTTATATATGTTCTCCTCTGAAACATGTTTTCAATGGTTGTATTTATGCCTCATTTGGTTCTTTACGCTAGATGTTACAACTCTCTGAACATGCCACCTCTACCCAATTTTCGCACTTTTCTCACTGGTGCAATCTAGCTAAGAGGCCATCTTCTATTACATGTAAAAGAAAATATATCAAAAACAAAGAAAAATTATGTATTGGGCACTAATAATATTGGTGATGATGAGTAAACAACAATCTTCAAATTGGTAAACCGGTGCTCCAATAAATTTATGTATCAATCTGGAATTGTCAACTTTGCCCTTTTCACCTTTTTCCAGTCTCAGAACTTTTAGTTGAAACCACTATCTTCCAAACTAAGTATATATGGAACAAATTTCATAATACAAAGTTGTCTAGCTTGATGAGGAGGTAAAACGCTAAGTAAATAATTTTTTCCATATTTGTGAGATAATGTCCCTTTTCTTCTTCTAAAGATCTCAAAATCTTTAAAATGTGGCCTAGAATAGTGGATTTTGACTTGTTTTTGCATCCCCATTCCAAACCCCTTGGAATTTGGAAAAATATCCACTAGATATTTTTGTATTTTCTTCCCAATTTCATCATCAATAGAGACTATGTTGTCGAGCATCATCATATTCTTCAAAAATCACTAATCTACATTTTTTGGAAAATTGAGGTAGAATTGGCCAGTGGCCCTCATTGAAACTTTTCTATCCCTCCTCACTACAGACCTAACCCCAAAATTTTATGTCAATCTAGGCTTTTCTTCTCTTGTTATGTATAAAACAAGTTTTTTGGTTCGATATTTTTTTTTATATATAAGTGAAAGAATTTGCCGGAGTCGAGATAAATTGCCCGACTTGGCGGTCGAGTGGAGAGGCGTATCGCCCTGCCATCCTGTCAGTCGGTGCTTCCCGCGGACGCTTGAATGCCTCGGGGGCGGTTGTTGCTCCATTGCCGAAATTTTGTGTCGGTTTGAATTCCTTTTTTTTCTTTGTTAAAATTCTTCTAAAATTTTAGCCAAATTTTGGGAAAAATGATTGAAAAAATGTGATGAAAAAGTCAAAATCCTAACATGTTTAAATTACAATAATATTAAAGATGTGGTAAGGATTGTTTGTTGGGCAAATGAAAGTGTGGTTGTGTTATTTATTTTATTAAGGTTTAAGTGTTTTTTAAAAATATGTTCTATTTATCTTTGTGTTTGTGACACCGTTAGTGAAAGTGGTTGGAATATACTTGTATTTGTGTTTTTGTTTGTGTCGGTACTAGCAAAAGCAGTTGGGATGCGTCTGTGCTTGTATTCATGTTTGTAAGTGTTTTTTGTGTGTGTTTACATTAGTATTAACGAACGCAGTTGGGACATGCTTCTCCTTGGTGTTTGCATGAGTGCTAGCAAAAGTGGTTGGGGCATGCTCATGCTTGGTGTTTGCATTAGGGATATTAAAAGCAGTGGGAACATGCTTGTTCTTGGTGTTTGCATCATTGCTAGCGAACACAATTAGGCCATACTTGTGTTTGTGCTTGTGTTTACATCAATGTTAGTAAAAGCAATGGGGACATCTTTGTGCTCAAACTCATGTTTATGTAAGTGCTAGCGAAGTGATTGGAACATGCATGTCCTTAATGTTTGCATCGATACTAGTAAAAGTAGTTGGGACACACTTGTGCTCATGCTCGTGTTAATGTTAGTGTTAGCAAAAGAAATTGGTGCATAGGTAAGTTCTCAACGACTGGTGGGATATATACCTCATGTGAGGTCTTAGCTAGAAGAAGCATGGGTGGTTGAGTGTTGCAAGCCTATTTCACTTTATTAAATATATATTGATATTGGGGGGTAAGGTATGTATACCTCCGTAGACTTTACCAATCAAATCATTGGACAAAGGGGGTCTCATACACCAATTTGGTATCTGGCTTGGTCATGACCTTAAAAATAGATTATTATTATTATTATTATTGTGTTGTGATTAAAAAAAAACTCTATTAAAAAATATATTAATAAAGATGTTAATGGTCATCTCTAGTTTAAACCATGAAGGTGGAAGACCCCTATCTAAAAATAATTGGTCTTTGATTATGGAGTGTAATATTTAATTACATTTCATTGTTTGTAAAAGCTTCTTTATATGTATGACTTTAGCAAGTTTGATGACCCCAAGTGAAAATAAAATTTGTTCCTATATGGAGTTCCCCATTTGTACTATACATTATCTTTCTTCTTTTATCTCTCTTATTCATTACACTCTTTATTTAGTGAGTTGCATAAGGAGGAGACTTAAAGAACTACATTGACTTTGTTCTACACATTAGCATTTCTCTATTACTTCTTTTTTTTCTTACTACTCAATGTCTAGCGCTAAAAATTACATTTATCTTTATTTAATGATTTTCATTCTATTTTATTATCTTTGACTTTCACTTTCTCAATTTAGTTCCATGAGGTCATATTTCATTTCTGATTGTTATTTCTATAATGTTACACATTATCTAATTACAATATCTTATCCCTAATTTTATTACATTTAAACACTATTTTCATTAATCCCTATCTTCCACTATCTATCTTCTTTATTATACTAATTTATTTTTTTCATATCTTTTTATTTTATATCTATATAATTTAACTTTCATACCATTGCACTTTTCCCCTCCTACTCTATTTTATCTTCTTCACATTTTCTTTTAAACACAATTCTCCCTTCTTTTAACATCCAACAAAAACTATAGTTAACCTCTCTCTTGACATTTACTGAAATAGTTTTTACTTAATATTCTAAGTAATCTAACCTTTTGCACAACCTTCGTTTTTATTTTTACTTTACCTCCATTGGCTACATCCAACCAAAACTATAGTTAACCTCTCTCTTGACTTTCACTTAAGTAATCTCAAAACTTTACTCCTATTTAACCTTTTGCAGAACCTTCGTTTTTACTTTACCTCCATTGGCTTTTTCTTATTGCACATAGTTGTTTTAAAATTGTTCTTCCATTGTTTCAAAGTGTTGTTTACATCTACTTCGAAATTGTGTGTAATCATTATGTTTTCCTCGTCTTCTATATTTTTGTTTTATATTTTAGCAAGCTTGTGTATGATTGAAATTATGTAATCGTTATGTGGTCCTGTCCTTATGTTATGTGTTTTTTATTTTTTTTATTTTAGTATTTTTTTTAATGATATATTTGTGGTCTTCCTATTATATGTTTATGTGTTTTTTTATTTTTTTATTTTAATATGTTTTTATGTGTATTTTATTTTTATATTTTTATATTTTAATATGTTTTTATGTGTTTTTTATTTTTATATTTTAATGTGTTTTTTAATATATATTTGTGGTCTTCATATTATATGTTTTTTAGTTTTTTTTTTTAATTTTAGTATGTTTTTTTTTATGATCGATATGTTTATGTGTTTTTTTATTTATATTTTAATATGTTTTTTAATATATATTTGTGATTTTTATATTATATGTTTTTATTTATTTATTTATTTTAGTATGTTTTTTTTTATGATCCATTTGTGGTGTAAATATTTTATTTCTTTGAAAAATTTTTTTATTATGTAAATTTATATTTTTTAATATATTTTTTATTATTTTTTAAAATAAAGAATTTAATAAAATTTAAATGTAAAAAACATTTTATATAAAAAAAAATGAAATCAATTAAATTAATTGTCAAAAATAAATAATCTAAATATTTTTATCTCAACAAAAATTTTAATAATATAAAATAAAAATGTGTCGCTATATATATATATATATATATATATATATTTTTTTTTTCATAGAATCCAAAAAAAACAAATCATCCAAACACTTTAACATCAACGAGAATACATATTATTTGAATTCAAAAAAGCACTACTGGAATTTTCTATTGAATCAAAATAGAAACATTTATTACATAAAGCATAAGAGACAAAGAACAATTCACCTATATAAATAATGTACAAATTCATTTTGCAATTGGGATCATGTTGATACCCACTAGTAGGTGATCTCTATTTTTGAGGTATTCTAAATCTTTTAATTGTCATGTTTGAATTGAAAATAATGAGATTTCCTCTCTCAATAACATAGTCGGTGGTTTCTCCCTAACCCTCATAAATGGAAAGAACCAAGATTAAGAACTTGTGATCATAACAGTGAGATGGAAGACATTAACTATAATACCATTCACAATACTCCAAAACAAAACTTACTCAACAATATCACAAAGAATGAAACCTATGAAATTGCATAGAGCAAACACAAATATTAATTAGGAACTCTCTACCCATAATGTCATGCTCAAGTGGTCAATATTTTAATGTGAATATAATGATTTGTAAATACAATAACATAAATAATATGAAGGTTAGGCATCATCACATTAAAATTGGAGATCGTAACATTGGTGAATTGTATTACTAAAATTTACAAATAACACTAAATTATTATGACATGCATCACTCGTAAAGCAACAACCCTAACTATATATACTATACAAAGAACTAATAAATCACACACTTAGGAATTATCTTTATCCTCTCCATTTCTACTTTATTTGACAATGACGATGGAAATTTGAGGATGATTTAAATATGGTTAAAAATTTCTCAGAACTATCAAAATAGGAATCGGGGTTGCCAAAACTATCAACTTTGATAGGTTGTTTAGTTTTGAAATTCCAATCTTACTTGACAATACATCCCGCCCAAAAGTCAACCATACTTCATGGCATCACTTCCACTAACACACGACGTCGACTATAGAGCACTCAAATCACCCCATTTCCGATGAGCTCAGTAAGTCAAAATTCCATACATATTTTCTAATATTTTTTCGAAAAACCTTTTATCTAAGTCCTCTTAAAAGAATAACATCATATCCTCAGTCAATATCCCTCACACAACCTTATTTGACGTGTCTAAATCATTTGATGACTTTTATCTTCTTAGTGTTCTTTTAGTTATATTAACAGAATACTATTAAGCTCAATTTACTAAATATCTTCACATATTAACATCATAGACGTATTATGAGGATTAAAGATATGTCATTATTTTTATTATAAAGTTTATTCATTTTCAAAGAAAATGGTTACATGGTTTGAAATCCAATTACATTAAAAGCCTCTCATATTACTTTCTAGTACTTAGGAAAATACAAAAATACAACTATTAGATCATGTTAATGTTCAAAAGACCACTTAAAGTAGAATCTTTTATATTTTCCAAAGATCAGACCAATGCATAATACAAATTCACTATATTTTATTATTCACTTTTCTTGATCTCAAAATCTTATGAATAGACCTTTGATTGAGCTCAATCTTGTATTTTTGTTTCTCTCATTTCCTCATCTTTCTCCTACTCAATCTTTGCATGCCAATTATTGACATACTTACTTCTCTCCTTTTTAAATCATTTTATACACTCCCTTTTTCTTTTGTATGTCTTCTTTTTTGGATCTAGTTGATTCAATTTATTCACCAACAAATTAACTGTATCAATTAAACTTAAAAATTTTATAGGTCTTTCTTTTATTCTTGATAGACTTAGTTATTATACAAAGTATATACTAGATACCCACTTTGTAAATTGTTTATTAATTTTTTTTCTTTTCTAGGGTTATTTTTAAATAATAAATTAGTAAGATAAAAAAATATATTATTATTACATTTCATTCTATCAAAACATTGTACATAGAAAAATGGTTGACATTGCATATTGCATATTGTACCAAGTAACATTTAAGGTATCATTACTCAAGCTAAATATATAAAATGATTATCATATTGATCCATATTGGCAATCATACATATGTTTTTTTTCCTTGGAATACAATTTGTCCCACCCTCAGGCCCGTAAGTGACAATGAGATTGTTGGTACCTTGATAGCCCCAATTACAATTGACTCAAAAAAAGCCTCCAACCAACAATTACCTCATGGAGAGAGAATGCATCACACACGGGAATTGAACCTAGGTGGAGAAGACAACATTTCTCCTCTCATTGCTCAAAACTAAACCCAAAACAAATTGTATATATGTTCTATATATTATAGTTGAATTCCTTATAAGTTTCAAATAAAATGACAACTTAACACTAAGATATTAGTACAAAAGCATAAACACAAATAAAACACATAATTAATACAATGGATATAGAAAAAATTAGATTGTAACAATGTTTCTATTGATTGGTACATATCATGTACAATACACTGTGAAAGAAAGCATAAGAGTGAAAAGAGAAAGACTAGCTCTTTGCTAACTTGCTCTATGATATGTTTCATATAATACATTGGAATACATTTCAATTACAAGATCAAGATTTAGTTATAAAGGTGCTTCATTTTGTATCCATCGATGGGTCATTGTTAATATTGTTGGTCCATTATGTGATGTTGTTGGCACATATGTATTGGCATGGGTAACGGGTAGGGTGTTATAGCAAGATTTGCCTCACCCAATGCAAACTTGCTTATAAGGCCTTTTCCATTTCCCTATGCAGACTTGAAGTCCCCTTTTGCAGTTCCCAAAGATAAAAATTGTAGTTTTCCACATATACATGACCTAACAACTATACAACATGTATATACGCGGGTTGCACTATTACAACCCGCGTACATCGGGTTTTGTGGCCAAAATTAAAAATGGTGTCGGGTTCCCATGTCACGTCACAAGATCCATGATCTTTTACCTTCCATATACTAGAAACATTCTAACTCGACCCTTTAGTTCCATTTGAAGGCTATAAATGGGCCATATCCAAGTTGTGGAAGATAGGAGAAGAATTCAACTTTGAGAGCAAAGTTACTCTGGAGAAATTATTCACTTCATGTTGAGTCTGCATCCCCTTGTCCTTTTAACTCTGAAAACATTGTTAAGCCCCCAAGATCTTCCCTATTTGATGGAGAACCTCATTGTCTCTCTTATATGAGCTTGCCTTTGGTGGAGGATTGAAGTGGTGGAGCCCCAACTGGAAGGGACTTAGTTTCTCAGTTATGAACGTGTCGACATGGAAGTTTGTCATTCATGCACTTCTATTGATTACATTTTAATAGAAATACTCTTTTATCGTCTAATTAATGTCTTGCAAATATTTGAATTATTATTCCATGGGCGTATTTGTTATGAATATTGATGTATTATGCTATTGTATGTGCTAAATTTATATATTATCACCATATGCTTGCGTATCTTGGTCGTTTAGGACAAGTTGTAGGTGTATTTCTTCGAGTCAAGTGCTCAACTGTGGACTTCATCGAACGTCTGGACGAGGTAGGCTCTTTATCTTGTCTTGTTAGCATATTTGTTTATATAGCATACTTGAGATTAGAGTTGATTTCTGCAGTCATTTTCTTCTGTCGTGGTTTACCCCATGCCATAGAGTGATTTTCCTCACAACAGAAATGGTGACCATACTGGGGAATGTATCTTGTTTTCGGGGTTTGGAGTGTTTTTCTCCTTTGATTGCTCTCGTTTATTTTGAGTTTATTTTCGTCTGATTGCTTGACAACCTCTGTTCATTTTGAGTCTGAGTTTCTTGGCTTAATCATTAACCTAACAGTGTTTCAATACATATATGCGGGTTTTCTCTGACAGTCACGTACATACGCGAGATGTCATTTTGTAGGAAGTGTATATACATGGTTTTCTCCTGAAAAGTCGCGTACATCATCCTTGTTTACTTGATTACTGAGTTTGGTGTTTGCTGGGTAAGTTTTGATGGTTGTTGATTCTTCTTAGGTCTCTGTGATGACTGTTAAGTGCCTGCAAAGTGATAGGAAACCTTTCTTTGGTTGAATTTTTCGGGTGGTGTTTCTTTCTCATCATCCTTTTCATTGGTTGTCCTTGCATCCTGGGCTGGGTGTTTGCTTCTTGATTCTCTACTTGGTTTGTCTCTGTTTACATACAGTGGGGTCTTTATATCAAGTTGTTGTTCAGTCCTTGCATTTTCATTCTTTTATATTGAAAATACAAAAAATATACATTTTGCATTGTTGGCATTTGATCTTTTGGGTTCTTATCGTTCATCTTAGTACATGTATGGAAAGATTGCTTCTTATTTGAATTTGCATAATTAAATTGAAAGTTGCATTTTGAAAAGCTTATCATTTATTGGGAATTGAAGTTAGGACTTTGCATTTTATTCATATTCATTTATTTTACTTGCCGAGTCATAACATCATTAGTTTCACAACCACACCTTTTTGAGTAAGCAAATCCACTAAAAGTAACGATAATAAATTTAAAATTGATTAGAAACGATTTTATTTTTCAGGGTGCACAAACTAGCTTAAGATTTAGAGCCTTGGAATAGAATTTTGTGAGTAAACTTCTCCAAGGCTATTAAATTCAACATATGTGTCTGAATAAGGGAGTGATGAAATCCATTGTATAATTGGTGACGTCAGGAGGCTCCGCTCACACCGGAGTTAAGCATGAGGTCGCACAGAGTTGGTTGAGGGGATATCCCCCAATACCTTCTTAGCGTTAGAGATATTTCTTGGGATCTATTCATAAATGGGGGTCTTGCTAGTACCTTTACCTCTGTGAGAGGTGATGCTTTCGAGATTTCAGGCTTTGCTACCCTGCCCATACGGTAGACCTGACTTACGATTGTTTTCCCGCGCATCGGTTATATCGTGGTGTCTTAGTTACATGACATAGGTAGCCACATAGGTTACTTGCAAGGGTTATTCTGCAACTACCCCGGGTCAGATAAGGGTCGAACAAGACACAACCTTTATGGAGGATCACCTCTCTCGGGGGATCTGACTGACTAGTTGTTAAGCCCACGAGGGCCCTTATAACTGATTTTGATACCTCCAATCTTTTGAAGGGAGTCTCAGGCCCCTCTTGGGCAAGGCATACCTACTTTAGGGAGGGCCCCCCCTTTTAGCCACTTTTTCCTGTTTATGTGTGTTTAGGCCTTTTGCTTATTTTTGTGTGATCTTTGTTTGTTAGTTGGCCTTAGGTTTTTGTATTGCGTCATGAGTTTTCATTACTATGGTTAGTGGAGCCCCCATGACTCCCTCAGTTAGCGCTACCCAGCCCATGGTCTTCGCTCATTCCATGGGAATGAATCCTTTTGTATTTTCGAGTGGTGCGTTGAATCATGATGTTCAACCAATACCTTGGGCCTCTAATCCATTTTCTCATAGTATGCTAGACATGTATTCACACTTTCCATCCTCTCCCTCGCCTTATTATATGAATCCTAGTTTTGGATCCGGGGGCATGATGCCTCCTTTTTCTACATTTTCATTTGATCGGAGCCATACCCCTCAACTGACTCTCACAATGGGAGGTTAGAATATTCCTTCCCATAGATCCAATCCTAGCTGCACTTTTCCAGGAGAAAGTACTCAAATGGGAAGTTATTCCAATTATTACTCTTTGTTCATATATCCTTCTTTCGTGATACCAGTTCCTACGAACACGTTTCCTATGGAGGACCTCCATCTATCCTCTAGTATTTCAAACAGAGGGAGTCAGTTTTATAGTACGGGATACCCCATTCATGGAGTCCCTTTGTCTGGGGGAAACCTATATCCTTACCCGAGTAACCCTTGTTATGACGCTTTCTCTTTGCAAACGTCTTCTTCGGTGATGATGCCTTTGAAACCCTTTATGAATCAATTCAGAGGAGGATACTACCCTGCCGAGCAGGGCCATGGTGTAGACCAGATCCCTTACTGGCTTGCAATTTCTCAAAACCAATCTTTCTAGGAACCTTGGCCTCAAATTTCACAACCAACCATTGCATGTCATGCTGGGGGCACAACTCTAGCCACTATTAGTCACACTACTCATACATCACCAACCTTTGTCGATCATGTTGGAGATGAGCCACTAGCCTCTACAAGTCATGTTGAGAACATATTACCAGCCATCACGAGTCATGTTGGGGGCATTCATATGATTGAGAAGCCTCGACGTACATGACACAAGCCCAAGTTCCTTTGTAGGATTTGCAAAGGAGGTCATTTAACTCGCTTGTGCCCTACTTTTGTTGTAGTAGAAGAAGTGTAATCCTTTTCTGATAACCCTTCGGGTTCGGAGTTGTATTTAGTTTCCCAACATTCTAATTCTTCTTTACTTGACACAACAGTCATACCAATGCTATCTTCAACAGACACCACCCATGTTTTGAGGAGTGGTGCATCTTTTTACCATGTCATTAACATTTCTAGTCCTGTACCTTCTGAACAAGAGAGCGTTCCACTCTCTCTGAGTACACTCCCTCCAAGTATTAGGGAGGATTCCTTTGATTGGGATGATCTTGTGGGGTATCAAATCCCTTCTTCTACACCCTTTCAGATAAGGGGTGTTCTTCGATATATCATAGAGAAGGTAAGCTCTGCAAGTATTTTATCCCCCTCTACTTGGAAAGCTTTGGGTTTTCCAAAGGTTGTGTTAGTTGTTCGTAAGTTGTTGACATTTCATAGAAATCTTGCATGGGATCCCTGGCCTCCCCCATGATGGACTACTTAGAACAACCCCACGATTTTGGTTTAAGCTCTTTTCTGACTCTCTCAAAAAGCAAAAATATTGTCGAGAGAACATGTCTCTTTCACACTCGTATATTGGATTTGAAAGGACGTCTATTTGGTGTAAGTTTAACCATTTTTCAAACCAAGTAGACTAAATTTACGAAAAAGGACATTCTTCGACGTTCAGTTGTAACTGCATCTCATTCTCTTGCTTGCAGTATTAAGCCTATTGTCGATTCTCGCTTTCGCATTAGAATCCTGTCACCTTAATAGTTTGCATCATCAACCAAGCATAGCCTTGTTTATATCCTTTGCAGCTTGACACCCTATACCCCAAGAGGAAACATTCCCCTAAGTGTCCATTTTCTGCATGCACCTCCTTGCATTGAGAATAGGTATGTTCCACTGTTGAAACTAATTTCTTACTCGCGACACTAGTTTCCTCCTATGTATCATAAAATTCATTTGACTATGAAAAAACAAAAAAAGATGGGTAGGAAAAGAATATTATCTTATGTTGGGAGCAGTCGTGTTGCCTTTGAACATAGCACAAACTTTTGAGTCCACTCGTCATCAAAATTTTGGGTTTAGCATGACCTTAAGAAGTTGAGCTTGTTACTTAGAGTTTACTCCCTAGCGTGGTTAATCTTCCAGTCCTTATGGAGAGTTTGATTGGTGCCTCCTGCATCACAAAGTTTCATCATTGATTCTAGGCTGCTAGAGTCATCCATGTGTCTCATGCTCTAGTTCAAAGGATGCCTATCAGTCTGTGTTGGCAATTTCTGAGAACTCTTGACTTTGCATGTTAACCATACCCTCAACGTGTCTCAGAGTTACATGAACCTAGAGTCCTACAATGTACCCTGGTCCTACTTTCCTTATGGGTAGGTAACCTTGAACCCAAAAATTGACATCTCCTCATTGGTTGTTGACTGGGGGGTTTCCCTTGTGTTCGATGACAAGAAATCTATTCACATAGTCGGATTCGTGCAATGTCTTGGATGCCATTAGCCTTATTCGTGGTTTCCTCACCTTTGTCGATAGTTTTCCTTATTGGTTGCTATTTAGAGGGTATTTTTCATGCACTGCTTGCATCTAGTGCATGTGAAAGACGCACAAGGTTGTTGGTTCATGAACATGTTCTTCGTTCAAGTTCCTCCAAATCATCAAGCTCCTGATTTGTACCTCGTGCTAAATGATGAGAGATTCCTTAATTCTCTCCTTTCAACAGGTCTCCTTCCATCGAATTCAACCCATCTATTCTGGAAACGAGACCTATAGTCCTATGAGTACCTAGAGTCTTGCTGTCACCAGTGGTAGGTTCTCTCACCATCGACAGTTGGGAATACATCAATGTCTCCTGATCAATGGATTCTTCAGGTGTTCGATCTCAACAACTTTATTCACATTTGCAAGAATGTACTCGGTGCCTTGATACCTACTTTCATTATTGATAGGTTGTCTCTCATTTGTTAACGCTATACCTTAATGAACGGTAATCAAACGAAGTCTCATTGTGTTCGAAATCAACTCCTTTATTCACATGATGTAGACTTGCACCTTTGGTGGATCGTGTAGAAGACTTGAAGACATCAGTTCATAGTCACAACTTTCCTTAGCTGTCGCTATCATTCATTGGACCAGTACCTATATGACTTCAATTATCATGGGAGATCAAATTGTACTCCATTGTATATAGATATCTCTAGATTGTTTTTGAGACTAGTTTTCACTGGGCCTTGTTCGTGACTATGACAACCTATGGCATGTATCTACTTTTGTATTTCCTATTCATGGCCATGAACAATTGTTTGGTATATTTCCACATGGATCTGCAGTGTAATTCAAATTGGCATCCATGTGTGAAAATTCATTATGAATTGTAATATTCTTATGAGCAACTAGTTCGACCAGCTGGGTCTCCATTACTCCACTTCTGGGAATTATAATATATTTCGGCCATTGCAGATACTCCTATGAACTCACACATTAGGGGACATATGTTATAGAAAGATTTGCCTCACCCAATGCAAAGTTGCCTCAGAAGGACTTTTCCATTTCCCTATGCAGACTTGAAGTCCCCTTTTGGAGTTCCCAGAGCTAAAAATTGTATTTTTCCACATATACGCGCCCTAAAAACTATACATCATGTGTATATGCATGTTGCACTATTACAACTTGAGTACATCGGGTTTTGTGCCCAAAATTAAAAATGGTGTCGGATTTCCATGTCACGTCACGAGATCCATGATCCTTGACCTTCCATATACTGGAAACATTCTGACTTGGCCCTTCAGTTCCATTTGAAGGCTATAAGTGGGCCATATCCAATCTATGGAAGAGAGGAGAATAATTCAAATTTGAGAGCAAAGTTACTCTAGATAAATTATTCACTTCATATTGAGTCTGCATCCCTTTGTCCTTTTAAGTCTGAACACATTGTTCAACCCCCAAACTCTTCCCTATTTGATGGAGAAACTCATTGTCTCTCTTATATGAGCTTGCCTTTGGTGGAGGATTGAAGTGGTGGAGGCCCAATTGGAAGGGACTTAGTTTCTCTGTTCCAAACGTGCCGACACAAAAATTTGTCATTCATACACTTTTGTTGATTACATTTTAATAGAAATACTCTTTTCTCGTCTAATTAATGTCTTGAAAATATTTGAATTGTTATTGCATGGGAGTATTTGTTATGAATATTGATGGATTATGCTATTGTATGTGCTAACTTTATATATTATCACCATATTCTTATGTATCTTGGTTGTTGAGGACAAGTTTCAGGTGTATTGCTTTGAGTCAAGTGCTCAACAATGAACTTCATCGAATGTTTGAACGAGGTAGGCTCTTTATCTTGTCTTGTTAGCATATTTGTTTATATAACATACTTGAGATTAAAGTTGATTTTTGTAGTAATTTTCCTCTGTTGTGGTTTACCCGATGACATAGAGTGATTTTCCTCGTAATATTGGGTTCCATAATGATCCCAGTAGCATTGATTGGAATTCCCAGTGTGTGCACAAGTTATTGAGTCCACATGTAGACCATTGTGTGTGTGCGTGTGTTGTTGAGTATGCATGCATGTTCTAGAACTTGGCGTGTGTGGTGATGTGTAACACACCCAACCCCCTAATCCTTCTTAGGCAGGGATGATTTTAGGGGCTAAATTTCGCTCATGGGCTAATTTTCCATGGTTTTTCCAAAAATGAGATTCGCTATTTTAAAAACAATTCGCCCAAATTCTATAGGATAAAATTATTTTGCCTTAAAAATCGCCAAAATTTTATAAAAACTATATAAAATACTTAGAAATTTGAATATTTTTACAAAAATTTCGCCAAACATTTATAGTTTACATATGAAGGATTAGTAAGATTCGCCAAAGTTTCTACATTTTAAAATAAATTTCCATCCTTAAAATCATCCCTGTTCTTAGGTTGATGGGGCGTACAAAAATTCCCCTTCTCAGCCATTAATCGAACTCTAATTTTGAGCTCATAATCCAATTCTACTATTTGCGAGCTTTCCAACAACTATAACTACACTCAATTCCGACCTCCAGAAAAAAAGATATACCCTTTTAAACTTCCTGTCCATTTTCCAAATGATGATGTCATCATGTCCACATGGCCTTCACGTGTGCTAGTTGACGTCACCAACCCACTGGCATCCCCATGGACCTATTCAACACTTGCTACTTGACATGCCCCATTTTTATACCCTCAGACACATGCCTTCAGGCTTCCATGGCCCGCAACACTATCAGGCTTCTCCTTGTAGAGAATTTCCTTTAGAATGTCCACTTGCCAATCTTCTTGAATATTTTTTTCAGTCTGCATCCCGCAACACTGTTGGGTTCTCTCCATCAGAATGCACGATTAACACTTTCTCAAGGTTTCTCCAAAATCCATATCTTGCAAAGTTGTTGTACTCGCTCTATTGGGCTCACCCTTCGAGAAATCGTCCCGAGCAAATTCCTCTCACGTACAACCTCCTACAAGCCTATCAACCCCTTCTTCATCGGGCTCGCACTGTCGAAATGTTGACTTGGATTATACATTGTTCTTTTTGAAACCCATAACCTGCAATGCTTACAAGTAATTCACTTCCTATGAGCAGTCTTCCGAACATGCCCTCTCCGACTGACAACCTCCAACGAATGGTCGAGATCTAATATTACTACCTAACGCATGGTCAAGATTTATCCTTGGCACTTAGCCTATTCCTCTCAGCACTTACCAATGGCGGCTGCAAGTCCCACCTGTACCCAAATTCCATGTGGCCGTCAAGCACTTGTTTTCCCTTTGCTGACATTTCATCTGACGTGGCATCTGACTCAAGATTCTCTTCTGCATCTGCCCCTCCTGGGACAACATGCTCGTTCGATATATTAAATACTAGTCATGTTTTATTTAACTCGTGTCATGTATTTTTCATCTACTTGCATATCTTATTCAATTTTTAATTGTCAAATATTTTTATCATGTGACATACTCATATTATGTCCCTCATACCTCTCTTATTTAGTTTCACTTATTTGTCTTGATCAAGGCCTTGTAATGAATGAATTCATCCTTTGAATTGTTTCATATCGCCTAACCAATTTATATTTAATTGCACAATTCTATCTTGATTAGGGCCGTTGTAGTTAATGACTCCATCTTTTGAGATATTCTTACTCGTTTCCTAACCACTTATGCTAGTCACATATAAGACATCAATATGAACTTGGAAATTATGGATTCACATGATGGATCCCTATAGATGCTGGTGTGTATTGATTGATTTTTTCCTTCAGTTTAGGCATGATAACTTATTCCTTTCCCTTGTACTCTTGCCTCATTCCTTACGCCCTCACTTTTTTGTTGAAATTTCCAAAATGTATTTTAATGTAAGTTCAGAAATTTCACCTCACACTGGAGGTTTCATGGATCTAATCCCTATGAAATTTCAACCTTCGGGTTGATTTAAAATATTAATTTACAACAACTACAACAATGGACAATACTTCACTTCACTTCAACCGAACACACTAGGTAGCTCAAGAGAAAATATATTAAACAAATACTAATAATTTTCATCCATTGGGGCACACTTTTCCAATCATATATCAGATCTAAAGATCACTTTATTACACCAGATTTTATAGCATAAAGTATGCTACCTTGTCTTCAAGTTAAGTGTTAAATCACTTAACATTTTCATCTTTTTTTTGTCAAATCAACATGAACAACTAGTATTGGAAATTACTTAATCAAGAAGACAATGCAAGTTGAAAATGAAATCAACATTGGCAAGTCCTTGTTGGCTTCAACACCTTTCTCTCACAAGTTTCCAAGACATCTCTTCTTCTTTCCCTCAATCAAGCATGACAAATAACACTACAGTTTTTAAAACCCTATTCTTCTTCTCTAACAAGAGTTACAAGAACAATGCATCTTTATACTTTGGGTTTTATCACAAACCTTGGGTTCTTTTCCTCCTTTGCATGAAACCCTAACCCATAGAAAACCTTTGAACTCCTCAAAGAACCCTATTGCTCCAAAATAAAGAGTCAAAATATAATGAGATAAAGAGGCTAGTGTGCTACACCACTCACATCTCTAATGCAATATCATGAATGATTGAATGCATGAAATAAATATCTCTTTCCTCTGTTGATATGAGAGGTAAGGGAGGCCAACAATATAAAGTGGGCCTAAACCTTTACGAGTAACCTAAATCTACACAAGTAGGATCGCAAGTGGAGCATCCTCTCTATAAGTGATCATGTCAAGCTCCTAGGTGAATATGTCCAAAACAAGCCTCTAAGACATGAGTGCTCCATGAGAAGTGTCCAATGCTCCTCCTGCACAACCTCCAAAGCTCCAACTCTCCTCCTAAGCCAGGTGCTCCTTTGGGTCCACCCCACCTACATGATCACTCCCTTAATCGAAGCATCCTCAATTCAAGTATAAGCCTCCACACAAACAACAAAGTGTGTCCATGCCATCCACTGCTCAACGCCCTCCTTTAGAATGTCTAATGCTCCTTCTCGAAAGTAAGAAGTAACCAAACCTCCATGTGGGTATCATGAAGAAGGTCACTAAGCTCCATCGATCTCCAATACTTTAGAAGAATGTCATACGAACATCCACACAAGGTCTAGCAATCAATGGGAAATTCAACACTAGTGTGTTTGTTTATAACATAACAACCAAGGGTCATCCATACACCTCACACCCCATATCACATGAATCACCCCCAAGCATGGTGTAAACACTTTTGGAGTAACCTGAAAAGCTAACATTCCTTAGTATGCCTACTGTGCATACTCATTTGGACATGTCCGTAAATGCTCCTCAATCTTGTTGGTGCATAGTTGGTTGATTGTCACCAAATCTATAAGATTGTACAATGATAATGATTTATTAGTCCATATGCCTCTACTTAAATTAGCTAAGAAGGTGTACTCATATAATTCATTGAATACACAATAATGCTCAACTTCTCCATGGTTATGAAGGATAAGTTCTTGTGATTAACATCTAGGCAAAAGAGCACATATTGGCCCAACATAGTTCACAAACTAAACCTTGATTAAAAAGGATATCAACATGGATCAATAATATCTCATCTTCTTGATATTGTTCTTGATACAAGCTCCAATTGTCCTTGATAATGGGTGGAGTGTCCACTCAAAGCATTGGACGTTTCAAAACATTATACGCAATTTTTCTAGAAAACTTACTCACCAACATTTTATTTGTTAACATAACAAATCTAAAATGCCTAATTCAATGATTTTACAAAATACTAATTGAATTTAATTGTTTTTAAAGAACATAACAAATATAACTAATAGTAATTAGTCATCTCTCTATATACCACCTAATCAACCCTTACCTAACCCTTATCTAATAAATATACATTTTATAAAGAACAAACTCGTATGATAAACATTTATGCATATAAACACATATTGCTCAACATAGTTCACAAAAATAAACCCTATTAAAATAGACATTAATATCTCATCTCCTTAATATTATTTTACTAAACATTTTGTTTATTAACATACAAAATCCAAACACTACATACCTATTATAACGACTTTACAAAGTTTAATTTATTAATGTTTAAAAAACCCTAAAGAATTAGTCAACTCTATATATTTCTAAATATTTATTTAATAAATATAAATTTTATTATAAAAAAAATCAACCCTTCATACATCTCTTTCTCTAACATCTTATTCTTCCCAATAAACCAAAAAAAATATCCTATAACATTAATTATAAAACAATAACAACATTACATCATTACTTAAAAAATTGAATATCATTAGATTTACTCATGGTCTATAATTTTTCATTCAAATACATTACTTAGTTTTTTTCTCAGTATTACTTCCCTTCAAAACTCAATAATTTAGAGAACCTTGACAATTCAAAATATATAGTCAACTCATTTGATAGACTTTTTACACCATTTGTATTAATTACTTTTCATTGTTTCTTCGAGAACCACTTTGTAGAAAACCTTGCCTCAACAATGATTTAATTTATCACACTAAACTCATTTGCTATGTATTTGTGGGGAACCTCTTCCTAAGAAACCTTGCCAAGTTCACATTGATTTAATTTATAATACCCAACTCATTTGGTTTACTTTTATTATTATTGATTATTTTTATATCTTTTTTATAGAAAAAGCTTGGCCAAGTCAACATTGATTTATTTTGTTTGTTCTTTTTAACATTGATTTATTTCTAGTTTTTACATCGCTTCCAACTACAACTATATTAATGTTTAAATAAGTTTATTTTTAGATTATTTATTAAATCTGAATTGTGATTACTTAATTTATTAAAATAATTTATTTTTAGTTGTGATTAAAATATACACATGTAAATTATATTATTAGTTTTTTATTAATAATGTTTTTTAATTTATATAAAAAAATATTATTTTTTAATTATGGGATCGATTTGATGAGATAATTACAAAATATTTTAGAAAGATTTTAAAAAGATAGTTGTCATCTACTAAGTTGCATAGATTCTACACCTTTAGTATTCATCAATAGAGTTCATGAAGTTGACACCTTCGTAGAGGATGTTATGTATACTTAGCCTTTCACACTTTCCTAACAGATCACATACTTAGGCTTCTATGGATTCCTTCATGACTTGGTCTACTACATGAACGATTCTTGATCTGCAATGGCTTCAAAGAGGTACAAACCTAGCCACATCAATCCCCGATCACACTATCCAACTCATCTCAAGTTGGGTTTCCTGCTAATCTTCAAAGAGTGTCTCAATGTTAGGAAGAGCCCTCACTAGGGTGTCATGGAACTATTGGTGTTTATCAAACATGGAAGTCCAACTTTTCGTAGCCTCTGCAACCTTATTGACACTTGTTGCAATGCCCTCTTTAGTTGTTTCTTCTATGGAAGGCTTCTTTGTGAGGATCTGTTAGAAAAACAAAACCGTGGAGCAATAAAATAAAACAAATGCGGAAACAAAACACAAAAGATACACAATACAATAGAGACACAGATTTATGTGGTTCACCTAGTGTGGGCTACGTCCGCAAGAGAAATTGCCAGGTCTTTCCTTTATTATT
>JASDQU010245182.1:48711-69737 GCA_032191745.1 Picea mariana | reverse complement strand
GATATAAATAATCTTCCATCTGCATCTTCCATAACTGGTAGTTTTGGCCGTTAAATTTATCGACCCTAAACTTTCCATCTTCCGACATTGCTCCCACTCGAACTAGAAACCCTCTTTTCCTGCGAGCTACCTTTCGCTCTGATACCTGTTGTTAGAAAAACAGGACCGTGGAGAAATAAAATAAAACAAATGCAGAAACAAAACACATAAGATGCACAATACAATAGAGACACAGATTTACGTGGTTCACCTAGTGTGGGCTACATCCACCAGAGAAATTGCAAGGTCCTTCCTTTATTATTATCCAACATATGAAGGGATACAACCTACAGCAAACCCGCTGTAACTTCTTCTTCTTTCTCTCACAATCTCCTCTCTCATAATACAATATTCACCATCAAACATAACCGCAATACATTTCCCTCACAAAAGAGGGTTTCTTTCTAGGGCAAAAAACCCTAACATAATCTCTACCATTAGATCTGCGACCTTATAATGAACAGTCTAGATTTACAATGAAATTACAATATACATCTACAAGGCAATTTTTGCTTCAAGGGCTTCGCCCCCGAACCCCTGCTAGGGGCCCGCTTGCCCCCAGACCCCCTAGTCGGGAGGATAGCCCCCCTGGACCCCGCAGAGGGGGTACCCCCCCTCTGCACTCTCCTGCGTGGAAGAGTGTACATACTTCTGGGGTATAAATACTTCATGGGGTATAAACATGGATGAAAGTAAAAGACCTCTGAATCAGGAAGATAATCAGGCTCCACAACCATAAGGATCTTGATGAGGTCAACTTCTGCGTGT
The DNA here is from genome assembly GCA_032191745.1 of Picea mariana. Taxonomy (NCBI): domain Eukaryota; kingdom Viridiplantae; phylum Streptophyta; class Pinopsida; order Pinales; family Pinaceae; genus Picea; species Picea mariana. Next base: position 68,930 of record JASDQU010245182.1, on the reverse strand, counting down.
TTCTTTTCCTTACTTCAAGGTGGTGTTCCTAGTATTTCTTCTGCACTTCCCTAACCATATTATATAGAGACTTTTGTTTGTCCTTAAGAACATATATTTAATCATACAAGTTGTTTGCTTTGTTGGCCTTCTCTACACTCATTGTCTCTACAACTTCTTATGTCTGATGATCATACTCCATCCGCCAAGTCTCCAATGCAACATTGATGGCCTTTTCTTGAGACTCCACATTCTTCCTAACATTCATTACCTTGGTTAATAGGAACCAACTTTGGGTGGATAGCCTATTCAAATCCTACAACATGGAGATTAAGTAAGGGCATTGGAGATGACTACTTCTAGCTCCATCCTGTGTCACTCAACCACTGCATTAGCTTAATTACATTTCTCATCCCTTTTTATTGCATTAGCTTGTTTATATTTCTCATCCCTTTCCACTGCATTAACGTGTTTATATTTCTCATCCCTTTCCACTGCATTAGCTTGTTTGTATTTCTCATCCTTTTTGGATTTGTCTCACACTTTTTTGTTCACCACTTTCTCTGTCTATGTTGTCTTCTATGTTCTATTGCTTCACAGAGTGTTGTTTTCGTGAACTATGTGGTAGAGGATGATGGTGACCTTATAGAATTGATACCTTTATTCTTCATCCAACTCCTGTTTCTTAAGCATTTTCTGTAACACCCCCGTTTCCTCCAACTTGTAATTGATCATTAATTAGGGTTACCATGTTGTGGCATGGGAACAATGTAAATGTATTATTGTTTGAGTTACCAATAATTGACTATGGGGGTGAAGTCGTGAAAGTACTGGCCATGATATCACTAGGGGAAAGAATGTGAAAACTATAAGAGATGGTTTATTATATCAAATAACACCAAATTTCCCTTTGATGAGGATAATAAACCTCCTTCAGATCCCAAGGAGAGAACTCAGTTAATGAAGAAAGGACCAGTGGTTGAATTATCAACCACCTCCATGAATGGAAACATGGTCTAGCTGCAGAATGTCAGCTCGAAGTACCACTGGGTCTAGCAGGTCAGGCTGAACCGAGTTTCCTTATAACAAAAGAAACAAGATAGGAGGGATGTGCGTGCAAGGCACACGAGGGAATGCAAAGAGGAGAGTGGATAATGCGAGAAACATTCCAGCAGAGAACGAGCAGAGGGCCACAAGCTTGATGTGGAGAAAGAATCTTATATACCTCGTTGAGGCTGTGACAGAGAGAGATATCTCTGAGAGTATGCAGAGAATGAGACTTGAGCGGAAGGCCGCGAGCTTGATGTTGAGGAAGCATATGATAAACCTCGCAGAAGATGCGAAAGAGAAAGGATCGATGAGAATTGGCATAAATTCCCTGGTGATATCATGGGTTGGCACGGGGGGGGCAGAGTGCTAAGAATGAATGCCTCTGAGCCTATGGTTGGGTGGAAGGACGAACACCCACAGTCAGTTAGTTGGCTACCACCTATAATAGATAAGTAATTGCATATCTTGTGTATTTAAGTGGTAACTGTGAATTAAAGTTGGATATCCTATGAATGTTGCAGGGATGGATATGTTTGCTTAATGATTTATACTGTATCCCTTCAATTATGCCTAATTGTGTATTTAAGAAAATAAGAAATTCTCTGGCCTGTACACGTAAATGCTTGAGCCCTGTGATGGCTCAAGTTAAAATAACTGAACTATGAATTTGTTGACTTTGGGTATAGCCTCACGTGTGCATGTCGACACTCCCAGTCGTTCTGAAGGAAGGGATCGGTCAAAGCTCAGGAGAGGTAGTGCATGTGTGCATAGAACCTCTGCGAGGTGTGAAGGGATCGAGAACCCCTTTAGTTCTAGAGTTGATAGATGAGCGCAAGAGGTGCGCGAAGGATTTCTGTAAGTGTTAAGTTTAGGAGAATTAGTGCAAATTACCTAGGTACTTAAGGAGCTGGCAAAGCTCAAGTAGGTGTTGGCCCTTGACCAAGTTTTGGAGATCCTTGGTTAGGTTTGACCTATTTTGGGACTTTGACAGGATATCGAAGGCAGAGCGCAAGTCAAAGTGGAGATCGCAGGATCTCGGCCCCTTTTTAGGGCTTTTTTGGTTTTGGGCTTATTTAACGGGTATGGGGATGTCGACCCATGAGTTTAGCCATGTTTTAGGCCCTTTTGTAATGTATAAATAGAAATCTAGGCGATGTAAGTAAGTGGTGTGGTGCTAGGTGCTAAGGACAAGTGAAGGCCAATGTGCTAAGTGCAAGTGATAGTTGTAAATGCTTTGTACATACTGTATGAGACTTGCAAGGCTAAGTGCAAGTGACTGTAAGAGACTGTGTAAAGGATTTATGATGTAACCTAGCTTGGGGAAGGAGGATCTGGCAAGGTGCGCGCATATCTCTTGTCCTATGCAGAGTAGGACCTAGCGGCTCTATGCATGTATAAGATTGACAGAAGAAAATAAAGAGAAGAATAGTTGGTGGATGTAGCCCCAGGTTGGGGGTGAGCCACGTATATCCTGTGTTGTGGTTGCTTTGTGCATTATGGTTTTTTTATGGTTCATGTGATTAATTCTTAATACAATGATGTATGCTTAGATAAATATGATATCTTAGTGCCTAATGATGTGAATAAGATGCTAGATCTAATCTATGTTGATGTGCTTAGTGCTTGAATGTGTTGAATCTTGTTGAATATTGCGTTGTGTTGTAATTAGGGTTTATCTGCGCTATAGACAAAGGATAAGTACTAATGAATAACAACCGCTAAGTACTCTGTTAAGGTGTTGTAATCACAGATTTGTGTCCTAGCTAAGGTTGCAGACACTGAAGTCCTGCAACCACCCCTGCCTCTACCTCGGGTGAGACTGCATATGCTTCGCAGGTGTTTCTGAAAGGGCTGATAGTTAGGGTTTTTTTGGTGCATTGTTGAAGCATTGAACCCTGGGTCTTCCCTTGTGCCAACAAATGGTTCCGTTGACGGGACGTGAAACTTTGATTGCTGGGAACTGAGAAAAAGAAAGAAAGGTCAGTGCGTAGATCTGTTTCTTTAGTGCACAGCATTATACTTGACTTGTGAAGCTCTGTGCTAAGAAAAGAAGTCTGATTTGAAGAAAAGAGGTAAGATTTGAAAGCTTTGTGCTTTGTTAAAGGTAAGATACGTGGAAAATTTTGTTTTGAAAGTATGAATCTAGGTATGTTTGATAAATTTTGTCTTAGTTTGAAAACTAGGGCACAACTAGAAGAAAGAATGTTTGATATGAGTAGATCTGATAGAAATAATGAAAGATATGTTATTCCTATGCATAGAAAGAATGTTTGGACTAACAAATGGATGCAGGATCATAGGAAGAATTTTATGTAGGTTAGTTATCATGATCCTAGTGCGTAGTACAAGAAAGGCTGGGGATCATTTAAGAGAAAGAGAGGATTAACTCTTTGTTACAGTTGCAGAAGACCGAGACATCTTGCTAAGGCATGCCCTGGTAGAAAACCAAGTTGTCTTTGTTGTAAATCTATGGACCATGACGTTCTGGATTTCCCTAGAATGATTGCTAAGGTTGAAAGAATGAATATGTGACAATAAAACCCTGAGAAAGGCCAAGAAATTGAGACCATGGCAGAACCCCAGAAAGAATCAGAGACTGTATTGCTACAAATGAAAGAAACCCTGAATGATCACAAAGATATCAACTTATCAAAGATATTCAAAGAAAAAGAGTGCATAGAAACAAGAATAGGAGACTTCAACATAAACTGTGTCCTCGATGGGGAAACACAGGTGAATATTATGACAGAAAGAACTTGGAAAATTTTAGGAAAGCTTGCTATGATTCTTTCATTAGGAGGAATATGATTATTTAGAGGAAAGCTGATAACCCTATGTGGAAGACTTACCCAGACATCTATGAGTGCTCATGGCACTTCGATAGAAGAAAAATTTGAGGTTGTTAAATTTATTGAGAACAACGCCCCATTTGCTATGTTACTAAGAAAACCCTGGATTGAGAAAGATCAGACCCAAAGAAAATAAGAGGAAGCTACAGAACATAAAAAGCAAGAATTAAGAGACTTCATGGCTAAGAGAATAACACACTTATTGGAAGAACAAGAAAACCAATCGAAGCTACTGAGGACTAGAAACTTGGATGCCGAAGTTGAAAGAACACAAGAAGATTTGAAACACCTGTTTGTACAAGAGAGTAGAGCACCTACCCCAGACAGAGAAGAAGTATTTCCCTTGAACCTTAGGAAAGACCACCAACATCGCGAAGTTACTATGCCAAGAGGAGATAAGAATTAGAATGGAAAGAGGAATACTGAGACATAGATCACAGGGAAGAAGGCTAGAAAGCTCAGCAAGAAGAAAACAAAGTTGGAGAAATTATAGGAAGTTCCAGAGAAGACTTCACAGAAGGAAGGTCTCCAGAATTTGAACTTCGTCGGAATATCATAGCAGCTCAGATTGGCACTTCGCCCTTATAGAGTGATATGACCATTGGAGGCATTATAACCGTTAGATTGACATTCCCGAAAGGTTAGAACAACAATTATGATCAGAAAGTTGGCCATCGAAACATTGGGACCGCGCCGTAACAGACATAACTGCATTGATGAAGGTCTCTTGTCTGTTGGAGGGATCTGTTACATCGTTGTCTACTTATTCTGTCAAATGTTTCACCGAGAACACTTTCACGAATTGTATCCAAGCCAACAAGAGAACTCATTGTTACTGTGTTGTGCTTACTGAGACTTCACTACCTATTTTATTGTATTGAGCATTTGTTCATCGACCTAAGTTATCCGATCTCGAGCATGCATTTCGGACCAACTCAGCGCCGTAGAAAAGTCTTTCGAAGAAGTTCTCATCGAACTTATGGCTGAGAAGGTGATGTCTATCAGAATTCAAGCTCCATCAATGAGAGGAGTGCAAGCCTCCCCGTTGACTACTCGCGGATCCGGACCATCCCGAGATGCGATCGAGAAAAGAACCAAGCATCGAGATGACTTAGCGAATGCAAAGTTAATCCCATCCATCCTGCCTGACTACATCCCGCCTCTGGCCGGCGCGGTGAATCATGACAGTGTCCCCAGAGACTTCGACTACACCTTGGTTACTGCGTACCTCCCAAAGGGGATACACACAGGCAAGCCTCAGCCAGATAAGATCATGACACTAAAGAACAAGGACTTTAACCTAGGAGATTGCAAGAACTTCATCATGCTCGCCCCTCATAGGTATTTGACTAGGACGAAGGGGAAGAAGTCGAGGATAATCCCCCAACCATGGACTATGGACCTCGCGTAGTCCACCATCCTGAACGTAATGAAAATACCCCATTTTGGAAGGCACCAGGAGGTTAACGTGTGTGTTAAGCTCTTGCTGTTGAGCTTCCATGGAGGTTATTTGTGGCTAGACAGACGCATCATCGTTGACCCGAAACTGATCCATCGGATCACCGGATTGAGCATGCAGGGACCAGACCCACAAGACTTTTACCCAGAGAAGGTTGCAAACCGCGCCCTGGTGCAGAAGATTAAAGATACATATGGTGATGTGGAGAAGGGGAAGCGAGGCTACAAGTTAGCCTCCATCTAGAATGGCACAGTGCGCCTTGCTTGTCAGTTGATTGATGGTAAGCTAGTCCGGAAGAACAGACCCACACATGTCACAGGATTTGTTGTTGACCTCGCAGGGAAATGTGTGGAGGGTCTATAGATGAACTGGGCAAAGTATTTAGTGAACTAGTTAGACCAAGACTACCGCGAAGCTTAGGATCAGGGCTACGAGTTCCATTTTAGTTGGCTGCTGATCCTCATCATGCTCATAGCTTGGGAGATGTTGGAAGGTGTGACCTTCCCTGAAATAGAGGCATCTGAACCATTAGCCGCAAATTTCACTTCGCTCTGGTATTCGAGCGATATGGGAAAACAATGGCAGTCAAACGTGGTGTTCCACACCTACTACCTGCGGTTAAAGAGGGCTATTGAGGCTGTCCCTCCTATAACGCCGAACACCCTGCACAGGTTCAGGCCAATTGTAAAGTTCCAAGCAGACATACATTTTATCTACATCACTGTGCGCAGAGACAAACACAAAGAAGTACTACAGAGTTATTACAACCTCACAAAGGAGGACCTAGAAGAAATAACTAAGGAATGGCCCGCAGAGCTCCGTATCCCTGTTGACCCCGCAGAACTGTCCGATCCCAAACTAATTGGAAGCCCGATGATCACTTGTGAAGGGCATGATACACCTGGAACTAATAGAAGGAAGAAGACAAAAGAGGTCCAACATCTTAGCAGTGCATCAGAAGAAACTGCTTCATAATCACCTGGGGGAGGAGTTGATGATGAAGTAGATAAAGAAGAGTACAATGGAAAATAGGATCAACAAAAGAAAGGTGAAGTAACACCGCCACATAATCCCCCTGATGACACAGATCCGTCTAACAAAAGAAAGGTTTCTCCCACAAAACCCATATCGCGGAAGAAGTAAAAAGCTAGTAAGACCAAGCTGCAGACTGTGCTCACGCTCGATGACTTCGACTTCATCATCGTAGCTATATCAGATGCCTTAGAAGATCTTTTGTAGAGAAATGAAGCTAAGCAAGATACCATGTATGAAAAAATTGAAGCAAAACTGCGAGGGGTACAATAGGCCCTTCACTCCAGTCGCTTAGTGTCCACTGCGCCCTCGCCATCAGAAGAAACAATTTTGGGAGATGAGCCCACCCAACTCCACAGACTATCCGATGCGACCGAAGCTCGCCTTCGCCGTGCATAGGAAGAAATAGAACATGCCAAAATGGCCCTAAAACAAGCCCAAGAGGAAATGATAGAGAAACTTTGAGTTGCGTAGCAAGAGAAGGATGACCTCCAAGCAAAGTTCGAAGAGGAGAAAGCGCAGATCTAGCATGAGAAAGAACAACTGCTCATGGAGTAGGTTGGAGAAAAAGAAGTAGTCAATAGAGCACTTTTCTCTGTGACGGGCTTAGAGCAAAAGGAGGAGGACCCAGTGGAGCATCAAGTAGCGCAGCTTGCTAAAGCCATCCAATAGCTTCAATAGAGAATAACCTATCTAGAGATACAAACAGTACCAAGTACTCTGCAGGACGTATGATACCAAAGAGAAGCCACTGCTCGGAGCGCAGTTGAGAGGATCAGAGCATTATCTTTGGAATGTAAACAACTTAGCAGTAGAAGTGCGTAGACTTATGAGCGACTTACTGAGGACCCTAAATTGAAGACATTGGAGTCACAGCTCCAGAAAGCAAAGCAGTAAGTAGCGACAATACAGGTACAATTGAAGCTCCTGCGAGTAGTTGAAAGAATGAAAATATCCCAGGAACAATGCACTGCTCAACAACACGCCCATACCATACAGAGCAAAGTCATGGAAGTGACTCAAAGGCTCCAACCAGTCTAGGGCGAAGCTTTCCAACTGTTTGAGGAGATTGAAGGCCGAGGAGAAGAGCTGGAACAAGTAGTCACTTCAGTAGAAAATTGCTTAGAGGTACCTGTGAACGAGGCAATTATTCAAGAGTTCATCGAGAAGGAGGCCTTGGTGAAGCAACAGGTCGAAGGAGATTGAGCGAGGCTCACGACTTTTGAGGCAGATCTACCCAAATCAGAGTGACTCAGGATGAGTCACAGGTGATTGTTTGGGGCCTGTTGGTTCTTGACCAAGTTTTGGATATCCTTAGTTTGTTTTGACCTATTTTGGGACTTCGACAAGCTGTCGAAGGCGGAGCGCAAGTCGAAGCGGAGATCGTGGGATCTCGGCCCTTTTTTAGGGCTTTTTGGGTTTTGGGCTTATGTAATAGGTATAGGGATGTTGGCCCATGGGTTTACCCATGTTTTAGGCCCTTTTGTAATGTAGAAATAGAAAGGTAGGTGATGTAAGTAAGTGGTGTGATGCTAGGTGCTAAGGGCAAGTGAAGGCCAATGTGCTAAGTGCAAGTGATAGTTGTAAATGATTTGTGCATATTGTATGAGACTTGCAAGGCTAAGTGCAAGTGACTGTGTAAAGGCTTTGTGCTGTAACCTAGCTCGGGGAAGGAGGATCTAGCAAGGTGCGTGTAGTTCTTCTGTCCTATGCGTAGTAGGACCTTGTAGCTCTGTGCATGTAGAAGATTGACATAAGACAATAAAAAGAATAAGAGTTGGTGAATGTAGCCCCAGGTTGGGGGTGAACCACGTATATCCTGTGTTGTGGTTGCTTTGTGCATTATGGTTGTTTTATGGTTCATATGATTAATGCTTAGTACAATGATGTATGCTTAGATAAATATGATAACTTATTGAATAATTATGTGAATAAGATGCTAGATCTGATCTATGTTGATGTGCTTAGTGCTTGAATGTGTTGAATCTTGTTGAATAATGCATTGTGATGTAATTAGGGTTTATCTGCGCTATAGACAAAGGCTAAGTACTAATGAATAACAACCACTAAGTGCTCTGTTAAGGTGTTGTAATCACAGATCTGTGTCCCAGCTAAGGTTGCAGACATTGGAGTCCTACAACCACCCTTGCCTCTACCTCGGGTGAGACTTCATCTGCTTCGCAGGTGTTCCCGAAAGGGCCGGTAGTTAGGGTTTTGTTGGTGCACTGTTGAAGGGTGAACCCTGGATTTGCCCCTGTGCCAACAATAGGATAGTGATATTTAAGTCCCAAAAGGATAGATACTTTTGTTTGGAAGAAAAATGGATGAGATTTGTTTAGGAGAAGTCGAAGTTCTTCACAATTGTTGGATCTGGAGAAAGAATGCGGGTGTTAACCCTTAGAACCCTTCGAACTTCGTAAGTCCGACGAATCGAGCATATTCGTTGCACAGGAGGTGAAACCCTCTGATGTCCTGAAGTTAATATGGGTCGTAGATATGAGGATGCCCGGAAATTATTTCGACCATCGGATCTAAGATATAGTCAGTTCGGTGTTGAAGACTTCGAGAGGACAGAGGTTTGGTAGCACCAAAACCCCCGAAGTCCCGAAGTTGATGTGGACTGTGGATTTAAGGATCCTTCGGGATCCCTCACGACCATTCGATCGTGGGGATGCGAGTATCAATGTCGAGATCTTGTGGGAGACCATGTGTCGAGTGACGAGGTTGCCAGGTGTCCCTCTTGGAGTGGCACACACTGGGATTCAAAGGACTCTTGAATGAAAGTTACGAGCCGAAGTGCTGAAGCAGATCCAAGCCGTCCAAGCGAAAGGGACAAGTGTCATCAGATCCTGCACTTTAGCTGAAATCACTCTGGGAGAAAAGGGGATGTGTTGAGAAAGAACTCTCGAAGGTCGGAGAGACGAAGTTCATCTGAGTCATCCGTCAGCTGAGGATAGGTGTCAACAGATCTTCCATTTTGGGAGATATCCACTTCGAGGAAAGTGGGGTCACGCGAGTTGAGAACTCCCGAAGTAAATCATGATCATTGATTTGAGAGAGACACGCGTTGACAGATCATCGAATTCAGGTAAAATCACTCCGGGAGAAAGTGAGTGGGGAGAGATTGAAACTTCCGAAGCCCGAAGAATCGAAGTAATTTATAGTCATCGATTTGCGGGAGACACGCGTCAACATATCGCGTACTTTAGAAGTGGGGAGAAAGCAACGCGAAGTAGAGGGATTCCTGAAGTGGATCTCCACCATCGAATGAGAGGGATGCGTGGTGCACGATCCTTAACTTCGGAAGAAAACACTCTGGGAGAAAATGTGGTGTGAGTGTCTGGGACTCTCGAACGCTAAAGTCCCGAAGTGGATTCGAGCCGTTGATTTAGATGGACGTGTGGTGCCTGATATAGAACTTTGGGTATGGAGTACTTTGGAGGAAAAAGAGTTGGAGTGCTCGAAACTCTCGAATGCCAAAGTACCAAAGAAGATCATAACTGTCGATCACGAAGGATGCGTGGCGCTCGATCTGTAACTCCGGGTATTGAGTACTTCGGAGGAAAAAGGTGTAGGAATGTTTGAAAATCCTAAACGTCGAAGTCCTGAAGTAAATTAGGGCCGTCGAAATCCCTGAGTAGACGCGACGTCAGATCGTGAACTTCGGAGGTTTGCCACTCTAGAGGATTTGCGTGGTGGTCGTCTTGGCGCATGTTGTCTTGGTGTTTGGTCATAGCCCATGGTCATATGCAAGTATAGGGGGATTAAAGAACCCGAAGAACTTGGGAGATGATATCTGCCAGCTCCGAGCTCGTTTCGGAGCATGGAGATTGTGGCTGGAAAGCTCTGGAAGAGAAGAATGGAATAGAGACCCCGAATGAGGGTATTGATTCTCCTAAGAAGAGAGAAAATTTGAGTCCCCACCGTGGGTGTGTTACAAATTGGTATCAGAGTTTTGTTACAACACTTGGCCTGCTTGGGCTCATGCACAAGTCGCATGAAAATATTTCTGGGGGAATTTAAGGGGTAACACCCTATCTTACTGCATTCCTAAGAGGAGTAGAAAACCCCTACCGAAGAGAGGAATCCTTTATTGTTGATAGATGTTTTGGAAATTGGCATTGTATGTTGCCAATATTCCCAAATAAAGAAGTTGACTTCACTGTGCAATTGTACGTGTTGTTGTACAGTCATAATATTTGGTTACCAAGGCTAAGATGAGCCCGTGGAGAATGTTACTGCCAAACATAAATCATTTGCATAAGTTCCTTGAGTAGAAGAATGCAGATTTAAAATACAGTTGGGATTTTACCTAACGATATTTAATCATGCTAGTCTGTGACAAAGGAAGCCTAACATTTCTTGGAAAATGATAGCCGATCCTACAAAAATGGGATTATGCCGAAGAACACTCATATTTAAACTAAAATAGCAATGTGAACGGATGGAGAGGATCTGTAGCAGTAATGATTACTACTTTAATGAAGGGTTAAACCTAATATAGGTGTATAAATTCTCACGATCAGAGGAATGAGTCGGGTGACCATTCCCTGAAAAGGGAGAGCATGCACAACTCTTGGGTTTCAAAGTGGACAGAGAAACAAATTTTGTTTTTGGGTACAGGAATTGTTGGACATGGTTTTTCTAATCAAGTTGATAAACCGAGCTGTAGAAATATAGAGTGTTTGAGTGAGAAATCACCACAGCCTCCCTTGCTTGGTGGATAGGAAAATAATCTACCAGAGTTATCATGGGAGGAGGAGAGTGGCCTCCATCCCTGGCTGTGCTGAACAAAAGGAGGAATTCTAGGTGTAATGGTCAAGATCGATCTTGACCTAAAGGTACTCTGGATTTTTGAACTAGGATACTTAGTACGTAACATAATTCGAAATTGCATTTGGGCTTAAGGGAATAGTCCAAATGGTAATAGATATTAAATTGTTAAAATTAAGATAAAATGGTTGACTAAATGTTGGTCCTGTATGTGGTAAAGGAAGTATTGGGGTACTTCTAGAAGCCCAATGGGTCAGATTGACATCCAATGGTGGATGGTAGCCACATAGATATAGTTGGAAGCTAGTTTGGTTGATTTTGTTACCTTGGGCATGGTTATAATTTCCCAGATTGTATTTATAAGTTGGGTAATGTTCCAGGGAGGTTGAGACAAGAGTGTTTTCCTGCTAGCCATTATCGTATGAAAAGGGAACCTAGTTATGACTATGTCTGATTCAACTTCCATGTGGATGCCGTGTGAATGACTGCAAGCTCTCAACTGAGAGGGAAACTCAGTGTTGAGTATCCCTATGAGGCTTGTCATAAGAATGGCAGCAATATCCTTGGAGGAGGATCTAGAAGTCTAAGATGCCCATGTGCATGCATGACATGGAAAGGGTGCAAGCAATGAGATTGCATGATGCATGTTTGGTTAGGTTTGTGTGTGTTTATTCTTAAATGAATGGATTTAATGCATTGTGAAGCTTCTTGATATGAAGCCTGATAGTAATACCAGTTAGGTATAAACGATATTAAACGTGAATGTGATGCACATGTATGATGTAAGGATATATGTATACTAAATGTACAATATGGATGCCTTGATGAGTGATATGTAAGGCAATAATTGCACTTGCCAAGATTAAGTGAATACCATGGATGCATGGTTGACTCCATTTTTGAAGATTCATGAAAGTTATGTTTTAAGTGATAGCTTAAGGGGAATTGATCCAGGAGGCTCCCAGGCTCATAAAATGCTCAAAAATCAAAGTTCTCAGAATTGGATGAAACCAATTCCATTGCATCCGGCTCGTTCTCCCAATTCTAGCCATACATTTACTTTCTCAAACGGACACTGTATGCAAGAGTTATCATACTTTGGCCGTTTTCCCAAACAGGGAAAAAGTCAACAGGTCCAGTCAAATGATGACATTAGCAGTGCTGACATGGCAGTGTGACAAGTGGCAACAGTTCATTGGGCAGATGTGGATGGTAGATCCACTCAGAGGTTGACATGTGGCACTTTACTGGCAAATGAAGAAGTGCCACATGGCCCAATCATGGGCTGCCACGTGGCACCATGGTATTGGTTAAGGGTCGAATGGAAAGTGTTAAAAATGTTAGGGGGTCCATGGGTTTTGAACCCAAGACCACCCACCAAGCCAAGTGCCTTAAGAAAAGCACTAACACCAACGCACCCCACATGTCTCTTGTTAAAATATATGCATTTAAATTTATTTAAAGTGTAGGATATTACTATGTGGATGAAAAAGCGTTGGGGCTAAGCCCCAACCCGTGGTTTTATGGTGTTATGTGACCCTGTTTGGGGGCGTGCGCCCTTCCATTGGGGGCTTAGCCCATATATTGTTCGAAAGTGGTTTTTTAAACCATATATTAATGATTTTTTGGGATTTTTGACTGATATTTAGGCCAGAAAATGGTTTTTTTAGCATATCTTGGCCATTTGAAGGGGGTTTTGATCCCAGAAAGAGGCCAGATCTTGAGGGAAGTTGGGATTCCTCATTTGAGCTTTGAAAACTATAAGAACGAGGCTTTTTGAAGCTTGTAGAGGACTTTTTTGATGCAGGGTTTTGAAGGAGCAGTTTGTAAATGTTTGGCCTTTTCTCATGTTTTGAGAGGCATTCTTGCCATGTTTTTGAGAGGAATTTGATGGAGCATGCTTGAATCTGAGCAAGGAGGTCTTGCACAATAGACATGAAGCATGTAATGTAACAACAAAGAGCATTGTAAGAGAACTTTGAGCATTTTAAAGAGCAATAAAGAGGTCATTCACTTGGAAGCGGGCCCGGAGATGTTGCCAACGATTGGTGAACTCCGTCATCAACCTCTTGTCTCTTTTTCTCTTTCTGTTTTACTGTTCTATTCTCTTCATTTGCAGCATGGATATTAATGGCTGATCTCTTTATTCATTACTAAGCATTAAGAAAAAATCACATTTGATATTCCGCAAACAAGATAATAAGTTTTATGTATTTCACATTCTTAACGATCCGGTGCATAAAATACATTAAACTAACTTGCAATTGATCAGTAATACCTTCATTTTTGGATCAAGTTTATGGTATCAGAGCATTTGGTTGTGAAGGTTTGATAGGAATTGCAAGCATTGGATGCTCACGAGAGAAAAACTCAAGCGAGGAGAAGGCCAACTTGAGGCTCTTGACACAGAGATTCAAAGGTGACCACATAAGCAAGAGATGTCTTCGCCACGGAAATTGGGTCCCTTCAAATCTGAAGATGATTTCTTCGAGGATTTTAAATTGATGCAAGCCATGGTAGAGGAGCTTTACCATAAAAGAGGTCTACGAAGGAATCCAAAAGTTGAAGAAGGTGAATCTTCGGTAAGAGCAGAAGGAGGAGTTGGAGGTGGTGGACCTTCGGAACATTCTTCTCCTTCATCCTCATCATCTAATAATGAAGCAAGTGTACATTCCTCCAAGGATAAGCAAAAAAATCATCATTCTTCTTATATGCCGTTATTAAAGTTAGATGTAAAGTTTCAATTACCCACTTATGATGGTGAATTAGACGCAGAAAAGATAGATAATTGGGTGAGACAATTAGAAGTCTATTGCAGGATACAAAAGATTGTTGATGATGAAACTAAGATCCAACTAGCAAGTATCAAATTGGGAGGCACAACTCTCATATGGTGGGAAAGAAAAACTAGAGATGATCTTAAGAAAAGTGGTAAAACAATCTCTTCCTGGAATGATTTTGTTATTGCATTAAAACAACAATTTTACCCTTTAGCTTACATGCAACAAGAAATGATGAATTGGCAATGTTTAAGGCAATCAAAAGGTCAAAGTGTACAAGAATATACTCAGATATTTCATAAGAAAGATTTAAATTTGGGTATTCCATTATATACACAAGAGACACTCTTAAAATATATTGGTGGTTTACATTCTTATCTTAAGCACACTATTCTTATGCTAAATCCTTCTAACTTTGATGAAGTATGTGTACAAGCCATTCACATTGAATCTAGCAAAGGGAATCTTGGTGATAGTGTTTATACAGATACTTGGCAAAGAAAGGATGCAGGGAAAAGGAAAGAGAAGAAGACATCCACAACAAGAAAGGAGAAGACTACTTGCAAGCATTGCAAGAAAGTAGGCCATGATGAAGATCGTTGTTGGGTCTTACATCCTGACTTGAAGCCAAAGAAGTTTGCCAACCACAAAAGGAAGAATACCACAACTGCAACAATTCAAGTGGATCTTGGATCAGATTATGGTGATGAGACACAGGTTGTATCTATGGGAATCCGAGGTATAAATTTTGTTGCAAGTACTAGCTCTTCTAGATCAGTTGATGTAAATGATGAGTGTAAAAGGAATGAACTTTTCCACATAAGGCTTATAACACATAATGTTAAAGTTGATACTCTTGTAGATAGTGGATCACAAGCCAATCTAATCGGTGAATAGGTTGTAATTAACTTGAGACTTGAAACTAAGTCACATCCTAAAGCATATCCATTGGGATGGATATGTGGTGATAACAATTTACAAGTAACCAAGCAATGTAAAATCAAGTTTGCAATCACTTCTAATTATGTTGATGAAGTAGATCTTGATATAGTGCCATTGGACATATGTGGAATTGTACTGGGAAGCCCATACCTTTATGATAGGAAGGCTATATTCTACAAGGAGGAGAATAAATATTGCTTCAAGAAAGATGGGAAAGAGTGCATTGTTCGTGCTCATTGCATGAAAACTGACAGGTCTTTTGCAGCTACAGGGCAATTAAAAATAATGGTAAATGCAAGCAAAAGTTTAACACTTATGTTTGTAACAAAACATGAAGTTAGTGATGCTAAACATGAGATGATTTCATATGTTTCAAACAATCATGAAGTGTCACCAGGGGTACAGTATGAGGTTCAACTGCATAATTTGATTACTATTCCTGTTCAAAAGAGGAAGCATGTTGTCTCATTAGCACATTTAGTATTGTTGATTAGTTTGTTGCTGTTCAGTGGTGTATGGCTGCAAAGTGCGACAAAGAATATAGATGATTGTGCGATAAATGAAATGATTACTTTGATAAACAATGCTATCTCAGTTTTCATGTTTGTTGTGATTAGTCAAGTGATCATTATCCCAACAGAGAGGATGGATGATATAGGACAAAGTGGGGAGGTAGTACCCTCACTTCTTACCTGAGTAAAAGCAGACTTTTGGTGGTCCAAAAGCTTCCAAAGTGGGGAGGAATGATCCAGGAGGCTCCCAGGGTCATAAAATGCTCAAAAATCAAAGTTCTCATAATTGGATGAAACCAATTCCATTGCGTCTGTCTCGTTCTCCCGATTTCGGCCATATATTTACTTTCTCAAACAAACGCTGTATACGAAAGTTATCGTACTCTGATCGTTTTCCCAAAGAGGAAAAAAGTCAACAGGTCCAGTGAAATGATGACATTAGCATGACATCAGTAGTGCTGACATGGCAGTGTGACAAGTGGCAGCAGGGTAGTGTGACAAGTGGCAGCAGTTCACTGGGCAGATGTGGATGGCAGATCCACTCAGAGGTTGACATGTGGCACTTTACTGGCAAATGAAGAAGTGCCATGTGGCACCATGGTATTGGTTAAGAGTCGAATGGCAAGTGTTAAAAATGTTAGGGGGTCCATGGGTTTTGAACCCAAGACCACCCACCAAGCCAAGCGCCTTAATAAGAGCACTAACACCAATGCGCCCCACATGCCTCTTGTTAATATATGTGCATTTAAATTTATTTAAAGTGTAGTATATTACTATGTGGGCGAAAAAGTGCTGGGGCTAAGCCCCAACCCATGGTTTTATGGTGTTATGTGACCCTGTTTGGGGGCACGCGCCCGTCCATTGGGGGCTTAGCCCATATATTGTTGGAAAGTGGTTTTTTAAACCATATATTAATGTTTTTTTGGGATTTTTGACTGATATTTAGGCCAGAAAGTGGTTTTTTTAGCATATCTTAGCCATTTGAAGGGGGATTTGATCCCAGCAAGAGGCCAGATCTTGAGGGAAGTTGGGATTCCTCATTTGAGCCTTGAAAACTATAAGAACCAGGATTTTTGAAGCTTGTAGAGGACTTTTTTGATGCAGGGTTTTGAAGGAGCAGTTTGTAAATTTTTGGCCTTTTCTCATGTTTTGAGAGGCATTCTTGCCATGTTTTTGAGAAGAATTTGATGGAGCATGCTTGAATCTGAGCAAGGAGGTCTTGCACAGCAGACATGAAGCATGTAATGTAACAACAAAGAGCATTGTAAGAGAACTTTGAGCATTTTAAAGAGCAATAAAGAGGTCCTTCACTTGGAAGCGGGCCCGAAGACGTAGCCAACGATTGGTGAACTCCGTTATCAACCTATTGTCTCTTTTTCTCTTTCTGTTTTGCTGTTTTATTCTCTTCATTTGCAGCATGGATATTAATCGCTGATCTATTTATTCATTACTAAGCATTAAGAAAAAGTCACATTTGATATTCCGCAAACAAGATAATAAGTTTTATGTATTTCACATTCTTAACGATCCGGTGCATAAAATACATTAAACTAACTTGCAATTGATCAGTAATACCTTCATTTTTGGATCAAGAATGCACTCTAGTTCCTTAGGAAATATGAGTATAAATAAATGAAAGAGTAAATGAGAAATGATGGTCTGTTGTCAGGATAAAAGGCAAATGATTATGCCTTGAGGATCACATAAGAATGAGTTTGAACAGTCATGAGTTGACTAATTTTAGAATAGAGATATATGTAGGTTGTGAAATATACCCATGGTAGCTACACACAGACTTTTGATTATGCATATGGTTAAGTACATCATGGATGTAAGTTAACAAAACCAGAATATGTATGGGTACATAATTTGGGTGCATGACAAATATGCATGTTTATATTCCTTAGGGAATATTTGGTAAACAACTAAAGCTAACTCAAGGTTGAGGCCATCACAGATAGTGATGGACGTGCAATAAGGAAGTTTCATGCTGAGGGAGTTTCCCGTGGAAGAGCTGTGTGAAAAATCTGTCAGGAGGTCAGAGTCACAACCTTAATAACTGCTGAGAACTAAGCAGTGAGCTACAAGGTTATATATATATAAGAATCCTAGATTACATTTTTGAAAGCATCATGCAGTGAATAAAAGACTAGTGAACGAATAAATGAGTACGTTTGATTGAATAGGCTTGGTTGAATCCATGTTAAGAAAAGGCATATGTATGCCTCAGATACCCAAGTAGAGTATGATTAAGGAAGAAAACCCTAATCGAATCAAGATACTCAAGAACCTGACAGAGGAGATGAATGCGAGCCGCTCATTAGAGGGAAGACCAATCACAGTAATCAAATTGACTTCACTATCCACTAGAGTTAACGGATCAAACACCAGTCGTTCGATTAGATCGATGGTCGGGGATCATTGCAGAGCGCAAAGGTGGAATTAACGGACGTGCTAGTGCATGACCCACAATCAACGAGCATCGTTGATCTTGTCGGGGCAGAGAATCAACGACCACGATTAAAAGAGTTGGGTGAGCACTTTTTGGATTTGCACAGATTGAACTCTTCGATAAAGAGCAAGTGTATTGGGATTTCATAATCCCTGGGAACTGCTGATCCTTGAACGATCAGTGGGAGAACCTGCAAGGAACCCATGCATTAATGTCACGTAAAACTCATACCGTGAATGGGTTATGTGGTTGAATTTATCACAACAAAGCTATGTTCTCAATCTAAATTCTCGGTCAAACACGTCTGTGTTGGAATTATTATTATCTGGAAATCACGTGGTTAAAATCATTCGAGGGCTATGATCGATGACCCACGATCATTGCGTAGATTGCATATGCACACAGGTCAATGTCAAGACCTGTACCCATAATTTAAATTCAATATAGCATTGTTTTAAGTTTGGGATCTGATTGTAGATCGGATGAACCATATTCATTGCAGAGGTCATAAGGAGAATTAAATTGTGATCTAGTTGAGGTTCTGCAATCCCTTATAGCCGTTAGATCTGGGGAAAACCAGATCTACACCGTTGATTTGCAGACAAGGGGTTTAGCCAGGATCATAGCGCCTGGACATGGGAGCCGAAGGGATAGCTCCTGAAAAGAATAAATTTGAGGTCACAGCTCTTGGTCGCATGGAGAGACGACAGAGTTCCTCTGGGCTAGTCAAGGAAGATAGAGTTTAACACTCTTCCCTAGACTGTGGTTGCGAGGACTGGTTCTATGGGAATAAAGGTGCTCATAGCTAGCACATTGCATGGAATTGCTTCGAGGAAGTGCATGTTTGCATGAATGGAAGACAATGAACTCTCCATTGAGGAAGGAGGACCTTACAAAAATTTTGAGTACATTATATGGATGTCAAAGGAATGCATAAAGGCATTCATGTGAAACCTGGAGTTTCATGAATGATGATATTAGGGTTATGATCGATTCAGAGCAAAAAATATGGTTCTGCTAAAATAATAAATATGGACAAAGAGTCCACAATGTAAAAACTTGATTGAATTCAAACACACCTTGGCAAGAGTGCCTAACCTGAAAAGTGATAACCTGAAATCGATGCAAGGGTGCATTGGGTATGAATGTGGCCACGAATGTTGGCCCATTCATTAAAGTCAATTGGTATCTAAATTTCATTTTGAAAAGTTGATACACTGAACTGATGCATGTGTAAGGAATGCGATTTCCTTTTTCTTGTATCATTGAATAGATAAAAGTGATTTGAATATTAGCATGCACAATTTAAGAATTGTTTGTGATGACGTTATAAAGGTGCAATGAAAATATATGTGCACGGGAAACTAATAATTTGTTTGGTTGATTGAAGTTGAAAGTGTAGGAAGCAAAGGGGTCTTGGATATGGCAGCGTTATAAGCCCATAAGGAAGACCGATTGCCTGCTGAGCCAAACCACTATGGGAAGGAAAGTCCCATAATTATGAATCTGGTTCCTATGCAGAACAAATATGAAAACAAAATGTGGAATTTGGAAATCTGTGGGTGACATATTTACAAGAAAATTTTGAATTTAAAATTTATGATGATGTCTCATGAATTTTTATATGCTTGCAATTCAAGTGAGAAGAAAAGATATGTCCAGAAAGGACAGATGAAGGCTATCAAGCTGTAATAGCATAAAAAATGGCTATTGTTGATCCATGAGAACCTTGTGGCAAGCCATGATCGCCTAAATTATGTTGTGTTGAGGTAACACAAGCCGGAGGGATGCCTCGACAGAGAAAGTTTGAGGGATGCCTCGACTGTAAGGCTTGATAAAGTATATGGAATTATTCTTGTGTGATAAAACATTGGCAATGAAAGATGGATCACCTGAAGAACTATATAGAAGAGAAGGGGATGCCTGAGCCTTGGCTTGGGCCTGGAGGGTGAGTGACTGCAAGGAAGAGGATACCTTGATAGTTCTTGTAAACTATTGATTGGGATCATGCACATGATGAATAGTTCTTCCTGTGCGAGAAAACCTTGGCAAGGCAAGATGGATCACCTGAAGAACTGTATAACAGAGAAGGGGATACCTGAGCCTGGGCTTGGACGATGAGTGACCGCAAGGAAGAGGAGACTCTGGTAGTTCTTGTAAACTATTGGGATCATGCACACAATGGGTATGTCAAGGAAAAACAGTGAGCCTGGATAACAAGATACCATGTGGATACAAATCCACAAACTGCACAGATAATTATTATGCTAGATTATGAAATTTTCCTGGAAATTTTTATGCAACAGTAAAATGTTTTCGCATGAGACTATGATTAACGCACTTGTTGTCCAAGAATTATTGAAAGCAGGTGACAAAGATTACATGTCTGAA
>JASDQU010245182.1:31085-45116 GCA_032191745.1 Picea mariana | reverse complement strand
AAAACAATCTCTTCCTGGAATGATTTTGTTATTGCATTAAAACAAAAGTTTTACCCTTTAGCTTACATGCAACAAGAAATGATGAATTGGCAATGTTTAAGGCAATCAAAAGGTCAAAGTGTACAAGAATATACTCATATATTTCGTAAGAAAGATTTAAATTTGGGTATTCCATTATATACACAAGAGACACTCTTAAAATATATTGGTGGTTTACATTCTTATCTATGCTAAATCCTTCTAACTTTGATGAAGTATGTGTACAAGCCATTCACATTGAATCTAGCAAAGGGAATATTGGTGATAGTGTTTATACAGATACTTGGCAAAGAAAGGATGCAGGGAAAAGGAAAGAGAAGAAGACATCCACAACAAGAAAGGAGAAGACTACTTGCAAGCATTGCAAGAAAGTAGGCCATGATGAAGATCGTTGTTGGGTCTTACATCCCGACTTGAAGCCAAAGAAGTTTTCCAACCATGAAAGGAAGAATACCACAACTGCGACAATTCAAGTGGATCTTGGATCAGATTCTGGTGATGAGACACAGGTTGTATCTATGGGAATCCGAGGTATAAATTTTGTTGCAAGTACTAGCTTTTCTAGATCAATTGATGTAAATGATGAGTGTAAAAGGAATGAACTTTTCCACATAAGGGTTATAACACATAATGTTAAAGTTGATACTCTTGTAGACAGTGGATCACAAGCCAATCTAATCAGTGAAGAGGTTGTAATTAACTTGAGACTTGAAACTAAGTCACATCCTAAACCATATCCATTGGGATGGATATGTGGTGATAAGAATTTACAAGTAACCAAGCAATGTAAAATCAAGTTTGCAATCACTTCTAATTATGTTGATGAAGTAGAGCTTGATATAGTGCCACTGGACATATGTGGAATTGTACTAGGAAGCCCATACCTTTATGATAGGAAGGCTATATTCTACAGGGAGGAGAATAAATATTGCTTCAAGAAAGATGGGAAAGAGTACATTGTTCGTGCTCATCGCATGAAAACTGATAGGTCTTTTGCAGCTACAGGGCAGTTAAAAATAATGGTAAATGCAAGAAAAAGTTTAACACTTATGTTTGTAACAAAACATGAAGTTAGTGATGCTAAACATGAGATGATTCCATATGTTTCAAACAATCATGAAGTGTCACCAGGGGTACAGTATGAGGTTCAACTGCATAATTTGATTACTGTTCCTGTTCAAAAGAGGAAGCATGTTGTTTCATTAGCACATTTAGTATTGTTGATTAGTTTGTTGTTGTTCAGTGGTGTATGGCTGCAAAGTGCGACAAAGAATATAGATGATTGTGTGATAAATGAAATGATTACTTTGATAAACAATGCTATCTCAATTTTCATGTTTGTTGTGATTAGTTAGGTGATCATTATCCCAACAGAGAGGATGGATGATACAGGACAAAGTGGGGAGGCAATACCCTCACTTCTTACCTGAGTAAAAACAGACTTTTGGTGGTCCAAAAGCTTCCAAAGTGGGGAGGAATGATCCAGGAGGCTCCTAGGCTCATAAAATGCTCAAAAATTAAAGTTCTTAGAATTTGATGAAACCAATTCCATTGCGTCTGGCTCGTTCTCCTGATTTCGTCCATATATTTACTTTCTCAAACGGACGCTGTATGCAAGAGTTATCATACTCTGATTGTTTTCCCAAAGAGGAAAAAAGTCAACAGGTCCAGTGAAATGATGACATTAGCATGACATCAGCAGTGTTGACATGGCAGTGTGACAAGTGGCAGCAGGGTAGTGTGACAAGTGGCAGTAGTTCACTGGGCATATGTGGATGGCAGATCCACTTAGAGGTTGACATGTGGCACTTTACTGGCAAATGAAGAAGTGCCACATGGCACCATGGTATTGGTTAAGGGTCGAATGACAAGTGTTAAAAATGTTAGGGGGTCCATGGGTTTTGAACCCAAGACCACCCACCAAGCCAAGCACCTTAATAAGAGCACTAACACCAATGTGCCCCACATGCCTCTTGTTAATATATGTGTATTTAAATTTATTTAAAGTGTAGTGTATTACTATGTGGGCGAAAAAGCGCTGGGGCTAAGCCCCAGCCCGTGGTTTTATGGTGTTATATGACCCTGTTTGGGGGCGCACGCCCTTCCATTGGGGGATTAGCCTATATATTGTTGGAAAGTGGTTTTTTAAACCATGTATTAATGATTTTTGGGGATTTTTGACTGATATTTAGACCAGAAAGTGGTTTTTTTAGCATATCTTGGCCATTTGAAGGGGGATTTGATCCCAGAAAGAGGCCAGATCTTGAGGGAAGTTGGGATTCCTCATTTGAGCCTTGAAAACTATAAGAACCATGCTTTTTGAATCTTGTAGAGGACTTTTTGATGCAGGGTTTTGAAGGAGCAGTTTGTAAATTTTTGGCCTTTTCTCATGTTTTGAGAGGCATTCTTGCCATGTTTTTGAGAGGAATTTGATGGAGCATGCTTGAATCTGAGCAAGGAGGTCTTGCACAACAGACATGAAGCATGTAATGTAACAACAAAGATCATTGTAAGAGAACTTTGAGCATTTTAAAGAGCAATAAAGAGGTCCTTCACTTAAAAGCGGCCCCGGAGACGTAGCCAACGATTGGTGAACTTCGTTATCAACCTATTGTCTCTTTTTCTCTTTCTGTTTTTCTATTTTATTCTCTTCATTTGCAGCATGGATATTAATGGCTGATCTCTTTATTCATTACTAAGCATTAAGAAAAAGTCACATTTGATATTCCGCAAATAAGATAATAAGTTTTATGTATTTCACATTCTTAACGATCCGGTGCATAAAATACATTAAACTAACTTGCAATTGATCAGTAATACCTTCATTTTTGGATCAGGAATGCACTCCAGTTCCTTAGGAAATATGAGTATAAATAAATGAAAGAGTAAATGAGAAATGATGGTCTGTTGTCAGGATAAGAGGCAAATGATTATGCCTTGAGGATCACATAAGAATGAGTTTGAACAATCATGAGTTGACTAATTTTAGAATAGAGATATATGTAGGTTGTGAAATATACCCATGGTAGCTACACACAGTTTGATTATGCATATGGTTAAGTACATCATGGATGTAAGTTAACAAAACCAGAATATGTATGGGTACATAATTTGGGTGCATGACAAATATGCATGTTTATATTCCTTAGGGAATATTTGGTAAACAACTAAAGCTAACTCAAGGTTGAGGCCATCACAGATAGTGATGGACGTGCAATAAGGAAGTTGCATGCTGAGGGAGTTTCCCATGGAAGAGCTGCGTGAAAAATCTTTCAAGAGGTCAGAGTCACAACCTTAATAACTTCTAAGAACTAAGCAATGAGCTACAAGCTTATATATATATATATATATATATATATATATATATATATATATATAAGAATCCTAGATTACATTTTTGAAAGCATCATGTAGTGAATAAAAGACTAGTGAACAAATAAATGAGTACGTTTGATTGAATAGGCTTGGTTGAATCCGTGTTAAGAAAAGGCATATGTATGCCTCAGATACCCAAGTAGAGTATGATTCAGGAAGAAAACCCTAATCGAATCAAGATACTCAATAACTTGACAAAGGAGATGAATGCGAGCTGCTCATTAGAGGGAAGACCAATCACATTAATCAAATCGACTTCACTATCCACTAGAGTTAACGGATCAAACACCAGTGGTTTGATTAGATCGACGGTCAGGGATCATTGCAGAGCGCGAAGGTGGAATTAACGGACGTGCTAGTGCATGACCCACAATCAACAAGCGCCGTTGATCTTGTCGGGGCAGAGAATCAATGACCACGATTAAAAGAGTTGGGTGAGCACTTTTTGGATTTTCGCAGATTGAACTCTTCGATAAAGAGAGAGTGTATTGGGATTTCATAATCCCTGGGAACTGCTGATCCTTGAACGATCAGTGGGAGAACCTGCAAGGAACCCATGCGTTAATGTCACGTAAAACACATACTGTGATTGGGTTATGTGGTTGAATTTATCACATCAAAGCTATGTTCTCAATCTAAATTCTCGGTCAAACACTTCTGTGTTGGAATTATTATTATCTGGAAATCATGTGGTTAAAATCGTTCGAGGGCTATGATCAACTACCCACGATCATTGCGTAGATTGCATATGCACACAGGTTAACGTCGAGACCTATACCCATAATTTAAATTCAATATAGCGTTGTTTTAAGTTTGGGATCTGATTGTAGATCGGACGAACCATATTCATTGCAGAGGTCAGAAGGAGAATTAAATTGTGATCTAGTTGAGGTTCTGCAATCCCTTGTAGCCGTTGGATCTAGGGAAAAACGAATCTACACTGTTGATTTGCAGACAAGGGGTTTAGCCAGGATCATAGCGCCTGGACATGGGAGCCGAAGGGATAGCTCCTGAAAAGAATAAATCTGAGGTCACAGCTCTTGGTCGCATGGAGAGACAACAGAGTTCCTCTGGGCTAGTCAAGGAATATAGAGTTTAACACTCTGCCTTAGACTGTGGTCGCGAGGACTGGTTCTATGGGAATAAAGGTGCTCATAGCTAGCACATTGCATGGAATTGCTTCGAGGAAGTGCATGTTTGCATGAATGGAAGACAATGAACCCTCCATTGAGGAAGGGGGACCTTCCAAAAATTTTGAGTACATTATATGGATGTCAAAGGAATGCATAAAGGCATTCATGTGAAACTTGGAGTTTCATGAATGACGATATTAGGGTTATGATCGATTCAGAGTAGAAAATATGGTTCTGCTAAAATAATAAATATGGACAAAGAGTCCATAAGGTAATAAGTTGGTTGAATTCAAACACACCTTGGCAAGAGTGCCTAACCTGAAAAGTGATAACCTGAAATCGATGCAAGGGTGCATTGGGTATGAATGTGGCCACGAATGTTGGCACATTAATTAAAGTCAATTGGTATCTAAATTTCATTTTGAAAAGTTGATATACTGAACTGATGCATGTGTAAGGAATGCGATTTCCTTTTTCTTGTATCATTGAATAGATAAAAGTGATTTGACTATTAGCATGCACAATTTAAGAATTGTTTGTGATGATGTTATAAAGGTGCAATGAAAATATATGTGCACGGGAAAATAATAATTTGTTTGGTTGATTGAAGTTGAAAGTGCAGGAAGCAAAGGGGTCTTGGATATGGCATCATTATAAGCCCATAAGAAAGACCAATTGCTTGCTAAGCCAAACCACTATGGGAAGGAAAGTCCCATAATTATGAATCTGGTTCATGTGCAGAACAAATATGAAAACAAAATGTGGAATTTGGAAATCTGTGGGTGACATATTTACAAGAAAATTTAAAATTTAAAATTTATGATGATGTCTCATGAATTTTTGTATGCCTGCAATTCGTGTGAGAAGAAAAGATATGTCCAGAAAGGACAGATGAAGGCTATCAAGCTGTAACATCATAAAAAATGGCTACTATTGATCCATGAGAACCTTGTGGTAAGCCATGATCGCCTAAATTATGTTGTGTTGAGGTAACACAAGCCGGAGGGATGCCTCGACAGAGCAAGTTTGAGGGATGCCTCGACTGTAAGGCTCGATAAAGTATATGGAATTATTCTTGTGTGATAAAACCTTGGCAAGGAAAGATAGATTACCTGAGGAACTGTATAAAAGAGAAGGGGATGACTAAGCCTCGGCTTGGGCCTGGAGGGTGAGTGACCGCAAGGAAGAGGATACCTTGATAGTTCTTGTAAACTATTGATTGGGATCATGCACATGGTGAATAGTTCTTCCTGTGCGAGAAAACCTTGGCAAGGCAATATGGATCACCTGAAGAACTGTATAATAGAGAAGGGGATACAGTAGCCTGGGCCTGGACGGTGAGTGACCGCAAGGAAGAGGAGACTCTAGTAGTTCTTTTAAACTATTGGGATCATGCACACAATGGGTATGTCAAGGAAAAACAGTGAGCCTGGATAACAAGATACCATGTGGATACAAATCCACAAACTGCGCAGATAATTATTATGCTAGATTATGAAATTTTCCTGGAAATTTTTATGCAACAGTAAAATGTTTTCACATGAGACTATGATTAATGCACTTGTTGTCCAAGAATTATTGAAAGTAGGTGACAAAGATTACATGTCTGAAAAAGGACATGACCGAGAAAGAAGTTCAAGACTTCTGAAGTGGCTGAATGAGAAAGGCATGACAAGTGTTACCGAGAAAGAACACCGAGGACAATGTTCCTTTTAAGGTGGGGGGGGGGGATTATAACACCTATGTTTCCCCCAACTTGTAATCAATCATTAATTAGGGTTACCATGTTGTGGCATGGGAACAATGTAAATGTATTATTGTTTGAGTTACCAATAATTGACTGTGGGGGTGAAGCCTTGAAAGTACTGGCCATGATATCACTAGGGGAAAGAATGTGAAAACTATAAGAGGGGGTTCATTATATCAAATAACCCCAAGTTTCTCTTTGATGAGGATAATAAACCTCTTTTGGATCCCAAGGAGAGAAATCAGTTAATGAATAAAGGACCAATGGTTGAATTATCAACCACCCCCATGAATGGAAGCATGGTCTAGCTGCAGAATGTCATCCCAAAGTACCACCGAGTCTAGCGGACTAGGTTGACTTGAGTTTCCTTCTGACAAAAAGAACATGATAGGAGGGATGTGCGTGCAAGGCACACGAGGGAATGTAAAGTGGAGAGTGGAGAATGCGAGAAACATTCCAGCAGAGAACGAGTAGAGGGTCATGAGCTTGATGAGGAGAAAGCATATGATAAACCTCGTCAAGGCTGTGACAGAGAGAGAGATCTCTGAGACTATGCAGAGAACGAAACCTGAGCGGAAGGATGCGAGATTGATGCCGAGGAAGCATCTTATAAACCTTGCAGAAGATGCGAAAGAGAAAGGATCAATGAGAATTGGCATAAATTCCCTGGTGATATCATGGCTTGGCACGAGGTTGGCCAGAGTGCTAAGAATGAATGTCTCTAAGCCTATGGTTGGGTGGAAGGATGAACACCCACAGTCAGTTAGTTGACTACCACATGTAATAGATAAGTAATCACATATCTTGTGTATTTAAGTGGTAACTGTGAATTAAAGTTGGATAACCTATGAATGTTGCAGGGATGGATATGTTTTTTTAATGATTTATACTGTATCCCTTCAATTCTTTCTAATTGTGTATTTAAGAAAATAAGAAATTCTCTGGCCTGTACATGTAAATTCCTAAGCCCTGTGATAGCTCAAGTTAAAATAAATGAACTGTGAATTTGTTGACTTTGGGTGTAGCCTCACGTGTGCATGCCGACACTCCCAGTCGTTCTGAAGGAAGGGATCGTTCACAACTCAGGAGAGGTAGAGCATGTGTGCACAGAACCTCTGCAAGGCATGCATGGATTGAGAACCCCTTTAGTTCTAGAGTTTATAGATGAGTGCAAGAGGTGCGAGGAGGATTTCTATAAGTGTTAATTTAAGAAGAATTAGCGCAAATTACCTAGGTACTTAAGAAGTTGGAAAAGCTCAGGTAGGATAGCGATATTTATGTCCTGAAAGGAGAGATACTTTCGTTTGGAAGATGAATGGATGAGATTAGTTCGAGAGAAGCCGAAGTTCTTCATGATCGTCGGATCTGGAGAAAGAATGTGGGTGTTAACCCTTAGAACCCTTCAAACTTCACGGGTTTGACGAATCGAGTATATTCGTTGCATAGGAGGTGAAACCCCCTGAAGTCCAGAAGTTAATCTGGGTCGTAGATCTTAGGATGCCCCGAAACTATCCCGATCGTCATATCTACGATATAGTCAGTCCGACGTTGACGACTTCGGGAGGACAGAGGTTTGGTAGCACCAAAACCCTCGAAGTACCGAAGTCCTGAATTTGATGTGGATCATGGATCTAAGGATCGTCCAGGATCCCTCACGACTATTCAATCGTGGGGACGTGAGTATCAACGTCGAGATCCTATGGGAGTCCATGTGTCCAATGACAGGGTTGCCAGGTGTCCCTCTCGAAGTGGCACACACTGGGATCCAAAGGACCCTTGAATAGATGTTACGAGCTGAAGAACCGAAGAATATCTAAGTCGTCTAAGCCAAAGGGACATCTGTCGTCAGATCTTGCACTTCAAGTGAAATCACTTCGCGAGAAAAGGGGATGTGTTAAACAAGAACTCCCGAAGGCCGGAGAGCCAAAGTTCATTTGAGCCATCCATCAGCTAAGGACATGTGTCAACAGATATTCCATTTCGAGAGATAGCCACCTCGGAGGAAAGTGGGGTCACGCAAGTTGAGAACTCCCAAAGTAAATCGTGACCATCGATTTGAGAGAGACGCACGTTGAGAGATCATCAACTTCGGGTGAAATCACTCCGAGAGAAAGAGAGTGGGGAGAGGTTGAAACTCCCGAAGCTCGAAGAGCTGAAGTAATTTATAGTTGTCGATCTGCGGGAGACACGCGTCAACAGATCGTGTACTTCAGAAGTGGGGAGAAAGCAACATGGAGTAGAGGGATGCCCGAAGTGGATCTCCACCGTTGAATGAGAGGGACAAATGGTGCACAATCTTTCACTTCAGAAGAAAACACTTTGGGAGAAAAGGTGTTGTGACCGTCCGGGACTCTCGAACATTGAAGTCCCGAAGTGGATCTGAGCCGTGATTTATATGGACACATGACACCTGATTTGGAACTTCGGGTATGGAGTACTTTGGAGGAAAATGAGTTGGAATGCTTGGAACTCCCGAACGTCGAAGTCCCAAAGAAGATCATAATCGTCGATCATGAGGGACGTGTGGCGCTCGATCTGTAACTTTGGGTACAGAGTACTTCGGAGGAAAAAGGTGTAGGAATGTTTGAACCTATAGAATGTCGAAGTCTCGAAGTAAAGCAGGGCCATCAAAATCCTTGAGGACACGCGACGTCATATCGTGAACTTCAAAGGTTTTCCACTCCAGAGGATTCATTTGGTGGTCGTCTTGGCGTCTAGTCATATCCCGCGGTCATATGCAAGTATAGGGGGGTGAAAGAACCCAAATAAGTTGGGAGAGGATATTTGCCAGCTTTGATCTCATTTCAGAGCATGGAGATCATGGCTGGAAATATCTGGAAGAGAATAATGGAATAGAGACCCCGAATGAAGGTATTGATTCTCCTAAGAAAAGTGAAAATTTTAGTCCCCACCATTGGTGTGTTACATTTTCTTAGTCATTGCATCAACATTTTATTTATTTTGTATTTTCTTGATGCTACCTTTTGCATGCTCTTTGATGGGATGGAGCTCATCCCTCTTGTGACATAAACTGACCACATATCCTTTGAGATAGTGTTTTCTTCATTCAACTACAACATGTATTCCTTTATAGGCATGAGCAATAACTAATTTAATATATGAACTTGCAACAATAATAGTGAGGGAGAAGTTTAGAAATGAAACCTTAAACAAATATAATCACTGATAGGTTGTAAGTTTGTTCTAACTATTTATGCTCAATAAAAAGGAAGGATTGTGTTCTGATCTCAAAAATGCATAGGTACTCCTCTCCGATTTAAATCTATGATTCTTTTTTCAATTATGTTAATCCTTCATCAAGGTAATATCTTAAGCCTACTAAATGCAACAGAGCATTTAGTTTGTAATCCCCCCTTGGCATAGTTAATGGATAAATAAAAACACCCTACAAAATCATGAGCGAGTCTTCTTATAATCTGTCTTTGATTTGCTATAGAGGTGGTCTTCCATGATCTCCTTTCTTCATAATTCCCTCACAATTGGCACTAAGCCAAATCTTTCTCCTAGACTTTCCACTAAGCTTTGCGTAGAAAGTTTTTCGATTTGTTGCACAACCTTAGAAAGGACATCCATTTTACTTTTGGGTCAACACCAATTTCTTGTGCTGAGTTGTAATTGTTATAGTAACTTCTACAATCAATGTAAAGTACCCTACAAAGGCTAGCAATGCTTCATCACCCAAGTCAAGATATATATAAGAAGAATCTCATGGGACATGCTTGTTTTTGTACTTGTATTTATGTTAGTGTTAGCAAAAGTGATTGGGACATGTGTGCACTTCATGTTTGTGTCAGTGCTAGCGAAAGAAATTGGGGGATGCTTGTGCTTGTGCTCATGTTTACATCCATGCTAGAAAAAAAATTGGGACATGCTTGTGTTTGTGCTCATGATTGTGTAAGCGCTAGCAAAAGTTGTTGGGACATGTATGCGCTTGATGTTTGCATAAGTGATAACAAAAGAAGTTAGAGCATGCTTGTGCTCATGCTTACGTTTGAGTCAATGACAGCCAAAGTAGTTGGGACATTTGTGTGCTTGGTGTTTGCATTAGTGCTAAAGAAAGTAGTTGGTGAAATGACCCAAACAAAAGGATATATAAGATTAAATGTATCATTAGAGAAATTTTGAAGTTTAAAATGAGTCTCCTAAAAAAAATTACAAAATAATAATTAAAATGATAAAATTATGTAATCATTATGTGGTCCTTAAATTATTTGATTTTTATATTTTAACATCGTATGTGGTGTAAATATCTTATGTCTCCTTAACATGTTTTGTATATAAATATGTGATATAAATATCTTATCTCTCCTTGACATGTTTTGTACCCATACAATTATACTTTCTTAGTATTTTTATATTAATTTATTTTAGAATATAATATTCAATATCATTTAAATTTACAAAACATTTTATACTTAAAAATATAAATCAATTAAAACAATCATCACAAATAAATAATCCAAACACTTTAACGTCAAGAATATTTACAATATAAAATTAAAATATTCCAAAATAAAATATCCCCCAATTAAAAAAAATAGTAAACAAAAAAATAGTCCAAAAATTTTAAGATCAACTAAAATACGTGCAATTTCAAATAAAAAAATACCACAAGACTTTTCCATAAGACACATTTATTATGGAGAAGGCAAAGTACCACATAACTTTCTCACAAAAAGCAAGACACATTTATGATAGAGAAGGCATGTTTAAGGGAGGGATTTTAAGCAAGACACATTTATTAGGGAGAAGGCAAAGTACCACAAAAATTTCTCACAAAAAGTAAGACACATTTATGATGGAGAAGGCATGTTTAAGGGAGGGTTTTTGTCCAAAATTGATCGTCCAAATTAGGTTTGGAATTTTAAATTTTTCTTGCCTATCAAGAGAAAATTTAATGACGTTTTTTTTTGTGTTTGTCACTTTATGTTTTATGGAGAGTTGTAAGTGTCAAATTATTTTGTATGTTATATGTAAATTTCTTTTTTTTGTAAGTAAGTTTAAGAGCCTGTATTACTAAAAGTGGATTATGATACAAAAAAAAGGGAACTCCCTGGTCTGCCAATAAGGAAACCAGGCCAGAGGTTCCTGAGTTGCGTTTTCTGAAATAAGAAAGGGGTATGACTAGACTGCCACCATGGGAAACCAACCCAGTCCTACCATATCCATGTTTTGACAAGATAAGCACAACAAACATGAAAAGAGAAAAATAAGAATAACATAAGATGAGATTGACACAGGAATGACCCGACTGACTTTACAATAGACTATCCAGCCACTAGTCCATGATAATGATATGTTTATTTCCTTCATCTGCCTAGCCCTTGTTTTCCTCCTTTTGGGAGATTGTTCGAGTCTTTCTGATGTGTGTTGGCGCTCCATTCCCGTTAGCTGGCGTAATGTCCATGTGATGGACGTAGCACATGTAGAGGTGAAATTGTGCTGCCAAATGCTCCATTTTGTCTCTCTGATCCTTCTCGAGCTCAGTTAGCAGTTTGATAATGGTTTCCAGACTGTTGAGGCACCTCAGGACTTTGTACAGTAGTTTCGTGTGTTCCTTGTTGTTCTCCCGCCTGGCGTCCTCCCTTTCCGAGCTCACTTTTCCAATCAACATCTTTGTTTTCCACGCCATCTCCACCATTTTGTGGTAGAGGGTTTCCCTGGACTGCGTGGCTCCTGGGTCAGTTACCTAGTCCACTTCCTGAGTCAGAGCATCCCATGTTTTTCCCTTGCGTTTCTCTTTGATTTCATTTTCCAACCGGGAAATGGTCGCCTTTCCTTTCGGTGCAACCAGAGTGTGAAAGGTTCCCTCCATGTCTTTTGTCACTTGCTCCATCCTTGAAACTCGTTAGGGATTGTTCTGAGTTCCCTTTCCCAGGGGGTTTCTTTTGCTGTGTGTTCACTTCATTCGCACCATCCTGTCTGGCCTATGGCATCTCCTTTGCTGGGTTCTCAATCTGTTCCTGTGTACATAGGGGTTCCTCCTTTCCTTGCCCTTGTGTTTGTGGTGGCCCCTGTAGTTGTGCTCTTTCTGTTTGCATATATTTATGTTGTTTCTTCTCTTATTGAAACTTCCCTGCTGCGGCCTCGTCCTTCCAATCATGGTCTACCTGTAGATGTGAACCTTCCCATCCTCTTTCCTCATCACGATACATATGATCATGATGACTCGACCATTATTTGTGTATGGGCCCTTGCCCCTACTTGCTTGATATCCTACTGTGCAATTTCCTGTACCTGGTCTTTGGCGTGGTGGGTTGATACTGGTCCATGGCAATCCCTCTTGCCTTATGTCATTCGCTGCCTACTATTTGTCGTCGATAATTTCCCACGGTCTTTCCCCGCAAATCTTACTGTTGACACAACATTGTTGTCGTACCCTCTCCTGTTGTATAATATGATCCTGCATTGTGATTGGTGGTCAAGTGTTGGGCATTCATATCCTACTCGGGTCCTTCGTGCCTTCCGCTGGGCCTTTCACAACACCTCCTCGATGTGACCTTCCTTGCTTAAGTTGCCGTCACGATCTTTTGTCGCTAGTTGGATGCAATCCATTCTAAATTTTCCTTCCGAGATGTTGATCCAGGTAGTATCTAGTTGCTAACCTCCTTGTTGGCAATTCTGTCCGCCAGGCCATTTGCTGACTTCCGTATCCAGTGCAACTCCACTGTGTTAATCGTTTGTAGATGCTCCTGGATTTTTCGTATGGAGTGTGCCAAACACTAGTGTCTCTGTACCTTGCTCACTCTAGTGCCATTTTGGAGTCTCTTCACTATGTTGATGACCAGGATGGAGTCACCTTCCACGATGGTGTTGGTCATCCTTTCGCGGCTTGGAATTTCGAGACCGAGTTCCAGGGATCCAAATTTCGCTGTGTTGTTGGTTGAGTTTCCCATACTCCCAACGTACAGCTGGATTATGTTTCCATCACTACCTATGATCACCCCTCCCATCCTTGTCATTCCTGGGTTTCCTTTTTCCACCCCATCAAAATTTAACTTGAGGAACCCTGCTAGAGGTGGTGTCTAGTTGCGCTCTCCTAATTGAAGTTATGGTGGCCACCCTACCTGTGTGTTGTTGCCCCCATCTTTTAGGTGAAAAAATTCTAGGATTTGAGAATCTTGGATTGTGAGTTGTGCTTTTCCAGTATGACAGTTGCAACTCTGCACCGTTTCTTGTATTTGTAAGATTATTGATTCCTTAAGTTTCCCTTCCAGAAGGATTTCATTCCTGAAGATGCGCTGGTTCCTTTCTTTCCATATTGCCCATATGATCATCTCTAGCATGAGATTCCAGTAGAGGTTCACCACTTTATTTTTGTTGTAACTCTCATTCAAGTTATTGATGGTTGCATAGATGTTACCTTGGGTCCTATTGGATCGACGAAACATGCCTGCCGCCCAATCCCAGATCTCTGTTGTGTATTTACATTCATCGAGGAGATGATTCGTTGTTTCTTCCTTAGCTTGACAGAGGTGGAAACATGATGGGCCTATGAAAACCGTTTTCCTTAGGTTTTCCCAGGTTAGAATTCGGTTGTGCAGAACTAGCCATTTGAATATTTTGATTTTTGGTCACTGGAGGTTGCCCCAAATATTTCCCCACTATTGCGTTGGATCTTCTTGGTCCTAGTCCGCGATGTACTTCCATGCTTCCTTTAAGTTGAATTCCCCACCATTTTTCCTGCCCCATATTAGTTGGTCCTCTTCTTCTGAG
>JASDQU010245180.1:60951-90949 GCA_032191745.1 Picea mariana | reverse complement strand
TTTTTCACTACAATAAATTTCTCTTCATCTCTCAGAGGAGATGTGAACTATGTGCATCCTCCATCATTCCCCTAAAACCTTCTAGTGCATCAAATTTTTCTACCACTCCATCCTCCTCTCTAATATTGATCCATATTCCATGTTCACCCATATGACCTCCCTCTACAATGTTCTTGGGTAGCATTCTATTCTAACCACTCCCCCCCAGCTACACCTTGCTACCTATGCTTTTATATGTACATTTGAGAGGCCATCTAGGATGTGAACACTAGCAAAGTGATAGATGACGGGTTCCAAGCTAAGATTTTCAAACATGGTAGACAAACACTTCTTGATTATGTCACTGATATTTTTAACCATTTTGATTTCTCAACTTTTCCATATCCATGGTCCCACCACACCATTCACCCAATTCACAAATAGAGAGCTAGCTACGATTTGAACAATCATGGTGGGCCACACTTTCTCTAAGTACTCCACCATTGCACTCCATCTACAACTATCTAGGGAGCTTGAGAGGAGACATATTTGGGCTAGAGGAAAAGTAGGTTTCAATCTAGAGCACCAAACCATTGATCATATCCTCACACTCAGAGCCATAATTGAGGAGGTGAGACACCAATCTTTGAAAGTCTTTTGCATATTTGTCAACTTTTAAAAGACATTTGACTTGACCCCAAGGGAGGCCCTATTTCATAGGCTTAGAGACATTTCCATGTTGATATTATTATGATAACCATCATGCACCTTTATGATTACATACTCGACTAACTCTAGATAGCTCATGAAGTATTGTACTTCATTAGAAGCACCATTGGGGTGAAGGAGGGTTTCCCTCTCTTTCACCTACATTGTTTGGGATATACAATGATGAATTGTATTCTTTTCTCCAAGCACATACTCAGCTAGGGGAAGGTTTCCTTCTTCACTAGGTTTTTATTTGCATCCTCCTCTTTGTGAACGACACGGTCCTCTTAACCTCCACCTTGGAGGATTTATAGAAACAATGTGATTCCTTATCGAGCTTTTGTGATCTTTATCAGTTGATATTCAATGTTGGAAAACCAAGGTTTTGATCTTCAACAAATCTAAGTACACCATATTAGAGAACTATTTCTATTTCAAGGGTGTGGAGATCGAGATCGCCACTAACACTTACTTAGGTGTTCACATTTCAAGGCCCGAATTTGGTTTGAGGAAATCCCTCCAACCCCAGATAAACAAGGACTATGCCCCCCCTCACTCTTATTGAGCATTAGTGTTTTCAAAACCATTTTCAGGATATTCAATCAAATATGAACCTCATGGATAGCCTCATCAAACCCACAATTCTCTATGGTTCGAAAGTCTGAGGATCCAATTTGTTGGAGTCGAACTAGGCCATGGCAGAGAGAGATTAGGTGCTCATTGTAATAAACATAAAATATATAAATAAATATTAAATATTAAATAAGGGTAATGATAATGATATAGTAATATACCACTTAGGGTCATAATACTTCACTTCATGACCCCTCAATATGTATATATATCATCATGTAAGTCATTGTAAATAAATCATTTATCTCTCACATTACATATTAAATACATTATTTTAATCTATATGGATTATTTTTTATTATCCTATTTATTTTCAATATTCATTTTATGAACCAAGTTGTTAATTTCATATCAGTAAATGAACTTTGTTCATTTTATTGGTATCGAATCTACGTTTTAATCCGTCCCTTGGCTACACTTTATTTAGACCTTGTTTGATCCGGATTTTTTCCACCCCCATTTTTTCAAAGTTTCTTTGAGCCTCTAATGTTTGACCATAAACTAGCTTTTGGCCATTAAAATTATCAAAATTCCATTGAAGAAAGTATTTCGTTTCCAAATGCAAAATAGAGAATTCTCACTAAGTGCATAGCTAGAAAAGAGTGAAGGCTAGAGTTAACATCTCTATTGAGTTTTTTGTTTGTTGTCACACATGAGAGACGAAGAAGAATAGTATATTACTAAAGGAATTCATAGATACCAAAATGAGGAATCTAGAGTAATCTCTAAGATTTCATGAGGTTGAGCATAACATGTAGACAACAACGATACCATGACAAAAAGACCTAATTACTCTGAAAAGAGGTCCAATCAAACATATTAAAGGTGTAGTACTCACTTCCCTGCCCATCGTACATCTGATCACAAGGGAAATCATAAATGTCCATCTTACCATTAGTACATATGGAATAGAGAATTATTGGGTGCATTCAATTTGTGGTAGTGAAAGGATCCCCTTGAACTATTTGAAATTTCTCCAAAATAGTTTTGAAATCGATAACCAAGGGGTTTATAAATAATTTATTAAATCAAGTTGTGGAGTAATTACAGAAGACTCAACAAGGTTGCATCTTGCAAGAAAACACACCTTTGTAACAATGACCATATTGCCATTACAAGTACAAAATAATCTTTGAATCCATGTTAAGAGAGCATGCATTATCTCACATTATCACCAAATTTTCAAAATTTCAACGCAAAAAAGAAAGGTGTGATTCGATTTGTGATAGTTGTTTAATCTTTGAAGCCATTTTGAGAGAGCATGCATTATCTCACATTATCACCAAATTTTCAAAATTTAAAAGAAAAAAAGAAAGGTGTGATTCAATTTATTATAGTTGTTGTTATAGATAATATTCAAGTTCGTGAAGTTTGTGAAAATAATAATAATAATAATCTATTTTTAAGGTCACAGCCAAGCTAGCACACCAAATTGGTGTATGAGACCCCTTTGTTTGTGGGACAAGGGACCCCCCTCCGCCCAGCGATTTGACTGATAAAGTCTACGAAAGTATACATACCCTACCCCCCTTTGGATTTGAACCTTTGACCTCTTAAGAGGAAACACATGTTCTTAACCATTAAGCCCACTCAAACTGTATATATATAAAAATAAAATACTAAAATTAAAATAAAATATAAAAATGCAATCCAACATGAACATCACCAAAATATATATATATATATATATATATAGATTTAATAACCTTGTGTTCCTAATCGAGGGAAAAGTGAAAAAATCGTGTGGAATATTAAAAGATTCCACGAAGATTTTTAAGTGGACTTTATTAAAGTCACTTTTATAAAACATAAGTAAACATATTGCTACTTTTATTTTTAAAAGGGGTATACTAAGTGAAGAATTAAGGCATATCAAGAGAGTCACAAAGTTCCAAATACACTCATTAAAGTATTATTTTGTGGGTTTTTTTCACTTTGGTGCATTTATTTGTTATTCATTAAAGTATTATTTTGCATGTTTTTTTCACTTGGTGCATTTAGTTATTATTGAAGAAAAAAGTTGTGAAATAAAAAATGGGTATTATGGAGTTTAAGTATACACCAACTTTATATCGAAGAAAAGGGTCTTTTGTATATTTGTGCACCCAGTAATTATCAAAGAAGAAGTTGGGGAATAAGTAAATCATGAACTATGTGTCCCCACAAAGAATATAAATGTCCTTTTTATATGAAATAAAGGAAAATCAAAGTAATTTACAAATTAACAAAAAAATAGAGGATAAATTAGCATATTATAAAGAGCAATATAAATTTAAAATGTGAGAATAATAATGAGAATTTTTTTAAAGGATTTATAAACAAAGACAATTCTTACTTGAAAAATCTTAATCAAGAGTTGATTGACAAATCAAGGAATCAAAAGATGAGAAACAAGGAAACAAACAAGAATTTTAAGGTCTCAAGCAAAATACAATGAGAACTTACAAGAAAAATATGAAAAAATATCTTGCCTAAAAGATCATAGTCAAAAACAACTTGTAAAGATAAAGAAGCCAAAGGATAGGGAACAATGTGTTATGAACCAACGTCTTGAGAATGATAAAAAGTAAATGAATAACAGTCTACTTCAAGAGGGAAACCTATGTTTACAAAATTTTCATGTGCAAATCCTATGATTAAAGATAGAAGTCAGCGGACAGATTATCTAATTCAGGATCGATTGTTGTTCAAAGGTAGATAGTTGTGCATACCAAAATGCTCAATGAGAGATAATCTGTTGAAAGAAAAACACAGTGGAGGCCTAGCAGGACATTTCGGCCATGACAAGACATTTGCAAAGTTGAACAGTTCATATTATTGGCCAAGTATGAGGGCAGACATGAAGAAATTTGTGAACAGATGTAAAATTTTCCAGCATGCAAAAGGAAAGAGACAGAACACTGGGTTATATCAGCCATTTCCTATTCCAGATAGGCCTTGGGATGCAATAAGAATGGATTTTGTTTCGGATTGCCAAGAAAACAAAGGGGAAGTGATTCCATATATGTGGTATTTGATAGATTCTCAAAGATGAAACACTTTATCCCATGCCAGAAAACCACTAATGCAACACACATTGAAAAACTGTTTTTCAAGGAAGTTGTGAGGCTTCATGGGTTGCCCAGGAGTATTGTATCATATAGGGACACCAAATTTGTTGGTCATTTATGGAGGACATTATGGAAGAAACTAGGGACAGAACTATCATTTAGTTCAGCATATCACCTTCAAATGGATGGATAGACTGATGTGGTGAATCGGATTTTAGGAGATTTGCTGAGGAGTTTGGTCACTAAACATCATATCCAGTGGGATCAAATTATGTCACAAGTAGAGTTTGCATACAATGACTCAGTAAACATGAGTACATGAAAGATTCCATTCCATATAGTATATGGAATGAATCCAAGAGGAGTATCAGATTTGATATATCTGGAGAATAATGAATTTAGAAGCGTTGGAACAGAAGACTTCACTACAGAAATGCAGAAGCTTCATAATCAGATCAAAGAACAGTTGTAGAATAAAAAAAGAGAATACAAGCGCAGATTTGATCAACATAGAAGAGAACTTCAATTTGAAGTTGGAGATCAAGTTCTGGCACATCTCAAGAAGGAAAGGTTCCCAAGGGGAACATATAACAAGTTGAAGATGAAGAAGATAGGACCGTGAAAGATCCTAAGGAAATTTGATGTCAATGCTTATGAGATAGAGTTGCCAGAGGGTGTGGGTATATCACCCATATTCAACATTTCATACATGTATCCTTACAGGGAAGATGACACCAGAGGAGCAGAAGATCAGAAAGAGATCCAATGGGAGAAGCAGATGTCTGTAGCAGAAAATCCACAGATGGAAAATATCATAGATCAGAGGATTGGTAAGAAGACCAGGAGGAATACGTATTTCGAATATTTGGTAAAGTGGAAAGGACACCTAGTAGAAGATGTTAGTTGGGTAAATGAAGCAGATATCCAGAAGCATGGAAAGTCAGTGTAGGAACTCATGGACAGGAGTCCATGAATTTTTTCCCAAAGGAGTATGATGTAGGAGCATCATCAGCAAAGCGTGAGTGGAGGAAAACTCAACTTCCCAGCGTGCATTTTTGAAGTGATTTTGAATTTCAAAAAGAACATGTCACGAAATATTTTGAAAATATTGTAATCAATGAACATCTTAAATGTGTAGGAGCGAAACCATCACATGAGGTCAATGGGGAATGTATTTCCTTTAATGTAGTAGATTACAATACAGATTCGAAGCATTTTGTCTTATCTGTATGTCTCGAAAATTTATTGTAATAATCCTTAGTTGTTGGTAGCTTTTAATTTGATAGGATAGCGCTAAGGTAGTCGAAGGGAAAATCTCAATGAGCTCTTTTGTATAAATAATTGTATTGTTTCCCAGAAGAGGTTACTGAAGGTTATTAATGTTAAAGTAGTTGTTATTATAGAGACTGTTGAATCTTATCAGAGTGTATGAGCCCATGTACATTTCATTTGAATGAATATAACAGAGGAGTGTTGATTCCAAATGTTTGTTGTTATTGTTGTTATGTCTATCTGAATGAATGGTATGTTTCTATTTAATTATGTTCTATGTTATTTACTCGTTCTTATGTTATGAATGCATTTACATGGTTAAATGTATGAATCAGATTTTAGACAAGTTTCAATTGTTTCTATTCACGAGCTTATGAAAGGAGTGCATATTGTCTGCAAGGAGTGTGTTAACAGATTCTAGTTCGACTCAAAATCTCAGGAGAGATAACGTGGGGCTCTGTATGCAAGGTGTGCATATTGTCCACAAGGTTTGCGTCGACAGAGTATTTTTGACTCAAAAGCTCAGGATGAATAACTCGAAATTTACTTGAAGAAGAGTGTAAAGAACTGTTGCAAGGTTTGCATAGTCATTCACAAATAAGTTGAGTCATGGAAGAAGAACTGTTGCAAGGTGTGAAAAGTCGCTCGCAAATAAGTTGAGTCGTGGAAGAAGACATGTTGCAAGGTGCCCACAGAATCCAAATTCAAATAAGTGTCGAAGAAACGCTCTGAGGAGTTAGAGGTTTCGAGGAAGAACAAGCTCAGAAGAGATAGCGGCGAGAATTCTTTAATAGGGAGGATCCCTTTAAGATTCCCCAAATTAATGAGCAGGATCCATTTAGAGGAAGTGGGATCATTCTAGACCGTCAGATTTGGGAGAGTTGCATGGAGCTTAGCCTTGGAGTCCTTCGGCACTCCAAGTATTTGGAGGTTTGAAAGTGTTTTAAGAGCGGGATTGTCGAAGTCCCGAAGTTACGAAGTGAATTCACGTTGTCGGTATCAAGGAGGATACGTGGCAGCAAATCCAAGAGTTCGTGGGAAAGAGCTTCGAAATATTTGCATGGAGAAAAGAGAAAACTTCATGAAGTCATGAAGGACGAAGTAGATCTGGACCATTGGATCCAAAAGAACACATGGCGTAGATCCGTGTGTTTCGAGAGAAAATCACTTCGAAGAAAAACGGGTGAGGTGAAGCCAAAACCGTTGAAGTGCGAAGTAGTGAAGTCTGTAGGAGTCATCGATCTGAGGAGGACACATGTCATCAGATCATGGACTTCGAGGGAAAGCTAAGGAGAGGAGTTGTTGACCAGAAGTTGTTCAAAGATCCAAAAAGGTAAGAAACTAAATCCTAGTTGTTGATTGTGTGTGGACACGTGGTGCCATATCTGTCACTTCGATGATCACGCACTTTGACAAAAATTCGCTTCGGGGAAAACGGAGAGTGAAGGTGCAAAAATTCCCGAACGCCGAAGTGTCGAACTCCATCCGAACCTCTCGTTGGAAAAGAACGTGTGGCACTTGATCTATAGCTTCACGTAGAAATTACTTCGAGGAAAAGGGAGGCAGTTGCATCCAAAACTGTCGAAGCCCAAAATC
The DNA here is from genome assembly GCA_032191745.1 of Picea mariana. Classification (NCBI taxonomy): domain Eukaryota; kingdom Viridiplantae; phylum Streptophyta; class Pinopsida; order Pinales; family Pinaceae; genus Picea; species Picea mariana. The sequence goes on along the minus strand of JASDQU010245180.1, from coordinate 83,711 downwards.
ACGAAGTAAATATCAATCGTTGGTTGTCAAAGGAGTGTGGACCATGGATCTGGTCCAGGAGATTTCGCTAATTCAGGGTTCAGGTAAAAAGGAGCAAGTTGCATCCAAAAGTGTCGAAGCCCCAATTCACAAAGCATATCACAATCGTTGGCTTTTGGAAGAACGTAAGTCGTAGATCACGTCCGGGTAAGTTCGTCGATTCAGGGTTCGGGTAAAAATAGGTAAGTTGCTTCCAAAAATGCCGATGCCTGAACTCGCGAAGGGAGTTGGCCCGAGGTCATATCCCGTGGTCATATTGGAGAAGAGTCTAGCATGGAAGCTAGCACTCACAATTTGGTGTTACCAGAAGCGCCATAGAACGGTTGTGTGAGTAATTTGAGTCTGCGGGGTGACATCAAGGGACCTGTGTGAATTTATTCCAGGGTCTATTGGAGGCCCAAAAAGTCGATTCGGCTTAGTCTTTTGAAGATCCTATATCGAGAGGTCAAGAATCCCCAAGGAGAGAAGGGGGATTTGCGTCAAGAATCGGCTTTTCGGGCCTCCAATAGACCCTGGAATAAATTCACACAGGTCCCATGATGTCACCCCGCAAGCTCAAATTACCTGCATAGTCGTTCTCTAGAACTTCTGGTAACACCAAATTGTGAGTGCTAGCTCCCATGCTATACTCTTCTCCAATATGACCACGGGTTTTGACCTCGAGCCAACTCCCTTTGCGAGTTCGGGCTTCGGCATTTTTGGAAGAAACTTACCCATTTTTACCCGAACCCTGAACTGGCGAAGGGAGTTGGCCCGAGGTCATAGCCCATGGCCATATTGGAGAAGAGTCTAGCACGGGAGCTAGCACTCACAATTTGGTGTTACCGGAAGTGCCAGAGAACGATTGTGCGGGTAATTTGAGCATGCGGGGTGACATCAAGGGACCTATGTGAATTTATTCCAGGGTCTATTGGAGGCCCAAAAAGCTGATTCGGCTTAGTGTTTTGAAGATCCTAGACTGGGAGGTCAAGCAGTCCCAAGGAGAGAAAGGGGGGTTTGCATCAACTTATAGTCAAAGTTATAAGTTTAATTTAGTCAAGATCTTATAAGTTTGAGAGTGTATTCTCTAACTCAGTTTTATGTCAAGAAAGCATATTGTTTTAAGTTTAAGGGACAGATCGAAACAGATACTTGTCCTGGAAGAAAAGCAATTCAAGTGGAACAATAGAAAGACTCTAGGTTTGCATATCAAGTTTGACATATTTTATTATTGTCACTTAAGTGAGTATTGATAAGTACTTAGTATATTATACTTGGAAATGTGTTGAACCTGCACATAATAGATCTAGCTAAACAATAATACACACATTTGCAGAGAGAAATGGATAAAGAAGAAGAAGGAGAGAAAGAATGAAAGAATTCTCATTAACCGTATTCCACACTCAAAGAGTGAATAATTTACAATAGATATAGGATACATGAGTAAATAATGAGCCATAGTGGTGGTCTAGAGTGATCTGGACACACACCAGCAGTTACAGGAGTGAACTGCCACCTAGTCTAGTCTCTCAGGCAATTATGGGAGTGAACTGCCACCTAGCCGAGTTAACTAGTCAACTAGTCTTCAATTAACTGACTGAACAAAGAGTAGTGAGGAGTTAACTCAAGGAATCAAGGGAAATGCGCCAGTATGGTGATGATCCCAAGGAAAGTGCGCATTAGCATAGTGATGATCCCAAGGAAAGTGCGCATTAGCATGGTGATGATCCCAATGTTGCATGGTGACAAAACCAATGCAGCATCTAAACTCAACTCAACTAGTCAAACTGAACTGTCAACTGCAAGAGAATATTCTCCAGGTGGAATATTCTCCCCTAAAATATAGGATGTTGGATAATGACTAATTATGACTAATAAACAAGGAATAACCTTAGGAAAAATAAATCCTAGGTGTGTGTGAAGTAACTCCAACACCCCCCCTGAACATCACTATGGTGAAAATAAAGAATGGGTCCCAGCAACGAGGCCATGTTAGGTACCCAAATACAAAATATACACTAAAATAAAGTGAGGAAAGAGGGAAAACCTCATGGGAAAACCCCCCCCTCAAGTTACAATGTATGTAAAAAAAATAAAAAAGAGAAGGAACAAAAAAACAGTTGCTAAGCAACTGTGTCCTTCACTCCAAGAAGACCTTGCAACCGTGCAAGTTTGTGCTCGTTGAAGATTTTGTTGAAGATGTATATGTCTATTGAGAAAATAATTTTTCTCATTGGTGGAATCAGGCTCTACTTCCATTGCCATATTTATTTGGTACAAGCCTCTGCATCTCAGAAGAAGCAAAATTTTTTGATTCCATTCCAAATAGTTATGAGGCGTGAGAAGTATTTCCGACGAATAATCCATCTTTTTGATGTCTTCAATCTTTTGTACCTACAAAAAAATTTGGTGTAATTGTTGCTTAGAAGTTTGTCGGCTCTGATACCATGTAAATGCGTTGAACCTACACATAATAGATCTAGCTAAACAATAATACACACATTTGCAGAGAGAATTGGAGAAATAAGAAGAAGGAGAGAAAGAATGAAAGAATTCTCATTAACCATATTCCACACTCAAAGAGTGGATAATTTACAATAGATATAGGATACATGAGTAAATAATGATCCATAGTGGTGGTCTAGAGTGATTTGGACACACAACATTAGTTACAGGAGTGAACTGTCACCTAGTCTAGTCTCTCAGGCAGTTACAGGAGTGAACTGCCACCTAGCTGAGTTAACTAGTCAACTAGTCTTCAATTAATTGACTGAACAAAGAGCAGTGAAGAGTTAACTCAGGGAATCAAGGGTAATGCACCAGTATGGTGTTGATCCCAAGGAAAGTGCACATTAGCATGGTGATGATCCCAATGTTGCATGGTGACAAAACCAATGCAGCATCTAAACTCAACTCAACTAGTCAAACTGAATTGTCAACTGAAAGAGAATATTCTCCAGGTGGAATATTCTCCCCTAAAATATAGGATACTGGATAATGACTAATCATGACTAATAAACGAGGAATAACCTTAGGAAAAATAAATCCTAGGTGTGTGTGAAGTAATTCCAACAATACTACTTAGTGTACTTCTTTCCAAATATGAACTAACACCTACTCTAGGAGATATTTCTTGTTCTTGTTCTTAAACTAGATCATCTTAGCAATGTTACCAAGAAAATGTCCTTCATATCAAATATGTTGTATCAGAAACATTATTGTTCTTGTTTTATCAAGAAGGTTATTTCATGAAGGCTATCATGAAGATGTCTTTCTAGGCTTGTAGCAATTGTCTCTACCCTTGTCCTTATTCTTGTTTCAATTTCCTATCATAAACATAGTGTCTTGGATCTTTATTTTTCTTCTTGTCTTGTTATGAGCAAGTATCCTTGTGAAATATGTTGAAACACCTTTGATTAACAATATTTGAAAAAGCTATCATAGAAGAAGTTTATGAGGATGACACAATGCTTGCAACAAATACCAGATGGGAAACAATCAGAACAGATAGAAACAAACTTAAAAAGACTTGGAGGAAGTCACTAATCAAAAGGAAACTAGAACAGGCTTGTGACACTTTGCAGAAAGCCAAGAGAGATGCAGTGTATGGAAGTATGGACTCTCTCAAATAGAGGGAATTGATTGCGGAATTCCATAACCATGCAGTCTTACAATAATTTTTTTCTAGATATTTCTCATTTAGGCATGAAGTCAGGATTAGGAGGGAGCTAATTCCCAAAGATATGGTCCATTGAAGAATCCGTGAAAACTTATAAATGGAAGCTTTGATAGATACAAGGTGAGATTTTGGGCTAGAGGGTTCTCCCTGAAGGAGGGAGAAGACTATGATGATAGCTTGTTCCAATAACCTGATATACCACTACCTGAGCCATTATATCTCTTGTAGTATCCATGGATTGGAAAATACATCAGATGGATGTAAAGATTGTTCTTCTCAAGAGAGTAATTAAAGAAGAAGAATATGTAGAGAAACCTCAAGTTTTTTAGGTATACCAAAAGATACCCATGAATGAAAATGGAAGAAGACCTTGTATGGATTCAAGCAACTTGGTGAAAATCCTCTCATGTACAACAGAAGCATGGTGAAAATTCCCTACGACAAAGGAAGTGTATCGAAATGGTTCTTCAGAAGTTCAGGATGATGGATTACAAATCCATGGAAAACTCCCATGATGACAGATCTGAAGAAGTTAAGAGACTCTTATCCACTAGAATCATCCATGTAATTGATTAGCTCCTTGATGTATTAGATGAATACTAAGATAGACATTTTCTTTGTTGTGAACATGTTGAGACAATTCTACGTGGAACCTAGCCATGAGAATTGAATAATTGCAAAGCATGACTTGAAATGTCTTCGTGGGACATTTGAGTTATGATATACAGCTACATGGATTTATCAATTCAGATTGGGCAGGGAATGCAGATAACAGAGGAAGTACTCTTTGGATATGTTTCAGTTTGAGCTTTTCCATGATATCATGGGCTAGCAGGAAACAAAACTCTCTTTCACTCTGCACTACAGAAGGAGAATATATTGTGACTTGTGATGCTTGTACGGAAGTAGTGTGGCTCTGTAAGTTGGTTTCTAGACTGTTAGATCAGGTGTTGGATTCGACCATGATATATTGTGATAACCAGAGATGTGTAAATATATCAGAGAACCAGGTGCTCCATGACAGGTCAAAGCACATTAAGATCAAGTATTTTTTTCTCTGAGATAAAGTCCAAAGTGGAGAAGTAGTTCTCTAGTATATCTCCATCGATGAGCAGATAGAAGATATTTTGATAAATCCTTTGTCCAAGATGAAAAGTTTTCTTACTTAAGGGACAAGCTGCACTTGTGGAGATGACTTCCTTATTGGAAAGGAAGTGATTACTCCCCAAGTTGGGAGGGAGAATTGATATGTTATTGATATTGTTAGCACTAAGAGTTACCCTCATATTGAGAGAGGATAAGCCCAATACCCATCAGAGTGTTTGGTGGTCAAATGGGTAAAAATCAATACAGGAATGATTCTAACACAGAACTGGGTAGGTCATGCACAGGGAAGTGAGGGCCTCATTAACTTCAGTCAGTGAATTGAGTTTAAGCATGAGTAGAGGGAAGACTTAGTGAGAAATATGAACAAGACTGTTATGGGCATCAAACTTTCAAGCAGCTTGGTCAAGAAAAACTCAGGCTCAAGAATGCTCTTGAACTCAAGCTTCAAACACTAAAATATGTCCAAACAACACAGCCACAGCAGCACAATAGTCAAACCTACACTATCATGCAACTGCAACAACTCAACTAGATCCTCCATGCCCGAGTCCTTCAATGTGAGGAGAAATAAGATAACAAGGGGGATGACTAAAACTGGTCACAACACCACTGTAATCAAACCTACATTACAACAGAATCACAACCCTCGACTGGATCCTCCATGCTCGAGTGTTTTATCACAGTTGTTACAGAGAGATGAGAGAAACTGACTTCTATTAATGTGAAAGTCTCAAGAGTGATACATAACTAGAGAACAGTTCTAGCATCAAAATATTACAAGATAGGAAGCTCTTCTCAACCAATTGACAACCATAACAAAATATTGAACTGAACTACTTATAGTCAGCTCGGTCCACCCCTACTAGGAGTGTGACCTGGCTACTACAATCAAAGCTTTACATCTACGACTTCTTCTGTCAGACTAATTGTGCATTCCTTTGTCAAACACGAGCTTAGATCGGCATGGATCTATAGACAAATCTGTTCTCAGGCTGACAGCTTTGTCTACACGACCAGCTCCTCCACACCTTCCATTTATGGGGTGAGTCGAGGTTTCAACCACCAAACCTACCTTCCATTAATTGCTCTTCCTCGGGGACTCAACGAGACTTAATGCTCAGGGGGAGGCCACATGTTTCTCTTAGATAGGATGTTGTATGAACACGTGATTGCGGAGCCACTCAAAGATGGTTTGGGTTCAAACTGCTTTGGAGCCCGCAATTCATCACCTTTCGCCACGTATCACCTTTGCCTTACCATGGTTTCGATTGAGGGACCTCTCAAGAACATTATCACCCGAGTATGTTGAGTCCCCGCAATGGACTGTGGTCATAGATCTGGTCTCGATCTGTGATCTAGGTGCACCTGCCAAGCTTAAACGCCCGCCAACTTTAGGATTTGCCAAAAGTGTGCTTTGGGATGGGGTGCTACTTTGGCGTTGAACAATAACACCTCCCGGAGGATGATATGATGTGGAGTCCTAATGTCACCATGTTTATGTGTCGTGGATGGAGAGGTGACATGTGTCACTCGAAAACAAGTTGAAGGCATGTCTAAAAATGCTTGAAATGAGTGCCATGTGTCAGTTCTTAGAAGGATGCCACATGCTTGGCCTCCCAGGGCTTGGGTGCTAGCTCCTCTTCCTTTGGCTCCTTCCCAGACGAGACCTAGGGCTAGGACCCTACGCAACCATGTGATTGTGGGTGCGGCCAAGAGTGGTTTGGAAACAAACCGCTTTCCTCCCCGCAATTCACTACGAGACACCACGTGTCCCTCTCTCAAAACAATGGTTCTGATTGCAGGACCGCTTAAGAAAATTATCACCTGCACACCTTCCGACCCCGCAATGGATCGTGACCACTAATATTTTGATATCGAATGAGGCCCTTTGATCAATGAATCAACTCTGACTCTTTTAGATCGACAGATCGGATCTACACCCTCTAAAATCGACGGCCTCAATTTGCTTCACGATTTGGGCTTAGGAATTTTCAAACCTCAAACTTCTTTTGCCTTCTACCACTTTTGTCCGAAGCTAAGGATCTGATGACGTGTGGCCTCCATAGATCAATGGCTGAGATCCTCTTAGGTCTTTGGATTTCGGTAAAATCAAATCTCAAACCTTATTTCAACAGCTTTTATCCAAAATTATGGATCTGCTGACGTGTGGTCCCCTACGGATCGACGACTGAGATCCTATCGAGTCTACAAACTTCGGATAACTCAAAACTCAAACTTCATTTTTCCCAATCAAATCCTTCGGAGCTAAGGATCTAATGATGCGTGGCTTCTACTGATCAATGGTCAAGATCCTTTCGGGTCTTCGGCCTTAGAGAAATTCAAATCTCAAACTTCTCCCACCCCCCATGCTTTTATCCAAATCCTTGGATCTGATGATGCATGGCCCTAGGAGGATCAACGGTTATGATCCCTTAGGGTCTCCAGACTTCGAAAATCTTGGATTTCCAACCTCCTTCACCTCCAAGTGATTTTACTCTGAGCTGGAAATCCATTGACGCGTGTCCTCTTGAATCAGACAACTCATAATTACTTCGGACCTTCAAGATTCGGGTGTTTTGAAAGTGAAACATGAAAAGTCCCTCGTAGGAGAAATCTCTGAAGCGAAAGATCTGTTGTCGCGTGTCCCTGCTGATGGATGGTTCGGATTCATTTCGGGCCTTCAGTACTTCGCGACCTCAATGCTTTGGGATTTCAGTCGCTTTAACACTTCGTCACTTCGGCCACTTTAACACTTCGACACTTCTGGACTCTTGGATGTCTAACTCCTGTAATTCTCCGGAGCACCGAACTCCGAAGTGAAGGATCTACCTCCATGTGTCCCCTTGCTTTGGACAACTCGGATCATTTCAGGAGTTTGGGCTTCGGATCTTCGGGAACTTGGCGCATCCCTAATTTCAAATATCCTGAAGTGACAGATCTGATGATGCGTGGCTTCTGGATTCGAATGACCAAGATCCACTTCAAGACCTTTAGCATTTTGGGGCTTCCAGAGATGTTGCTTCCAAGATCGATGTCTCATGTTGATCTTGAGATCAACGGTCCATAATATTTTCGGGAGTCCGAGCTTCGGCTCTTTGGATATTTTACACACTTCAAAACTTCAAAACTTCTGAAGCTCATTTCTCCGAAGCCTCAGATCGATAGACACCTGTCCCCCTCGAGATCTATGGTTCATGCTTGCTTCGGGCTGTGGGATTTCGGACCTTTGTTCTTCACTATACTTGGTGAAATTTTGAGATTCCAGATGCCCGCGTGTTGTTAATCTGAACTTCACAGGGGATTTCTGTCGTTGAAAACTGAGCCCGCCTGTTGCATTTTAAGGTTGAAATGGGTTGCTTTGAATATGCACTTTGTGTCCATGGTTGCAGCCTGTGTGAACAAGGATTTGGATGACTAGCTAGGGGCTGGGAAAATAGGGAGACCAGTGACTGGAAAAAGGAGACGAATGTTCACCCTCGGAGAGAAATAGAGGGGCTTGGGGTCAAGACTTCTTTCGGGTAAGACATTAAGGGAAACCAGGGCACTTAAAAACAAAAGGGGGTGACCAAAAAACAATTTTATCAGTTGAAAGGGAAAAGATTTAAGACCTATCCTATGAGAAGGAGAGAGAGACAAGGACAGAATATAGACTTAGGTATTAACGACAAACATACATGACTCCTGACAACTCTATGTGATAACATTTGGCTCCACAGGGGATGGCATGCTCCTTGCGAGCTGCCAAGAACGCGCAGCTCCAGTGCCTTAGCTTTTGGGTTATGGAGTCTCTTATAAAAAATGAAAAATAAAAACACAAATAAAATAAAACAGGAGTGGCATTTACAATGGTGGGATGTTAGTCACGGCCTAAACAAAATATTTCTTTAGAAAATGCCCATTGACAGGGCCACCTAAAACTTCAGAATCCTCCAAATTCTTCAAATTATAAGTGTTATTCAGAAAAATCTCATAAATCTTGAAGGGACCAATCCATAGGGATTCGAATTTACAATGTTTTCCTTTGTCCTGCTTGGGAGCGTCCCATTTGAGCACCATGTGCCCCAGCTGAAAACATTCCTTTCTTTTTTTCCTATCAAAGGCTCTCTTAATCTTGTGTTGATGGTCTTGTGCTTTGTTAAGCAGATGTTCCCTGGTCTGTTGTACTTCTACCAGCTACATTATCCTCCTGACCATGTCATCAAGTTCTTCTTGGTAGTCCTGGAAGAACTTTTCCACAGGCAAAGCCAGCTGAGCAGGAAAAATTTCCTCAACGCCATACACCAGCTAAAAAGGGGAAACACCCAATGACCTTTTGGTTGTAACTCTATCAGCCCATAATGCAAACTTTAGCTTTGAATCCCAGGCTTTCTTGTTGTCTTCTAACAATCTTTTGGTGATATTTATGAGGATCTTGTTAGAAGACTTTGCTAAACCATTTCCCTTAGGGTAGTAGGGAGTAAAATGGACTAGTGTGATCCCATATTGCTCACAGAAATTAATTAATGGCTCATATCTAAAAGAGACAGCATTGTCTATAAAAATCCTACTTGGACATCCAAATCTGGACATGATGTCTTCAAGGAAATTTATGATCACCTTGTGGGAGGCACTTCTTGTAGGGATGGCTTCTATCCACTTGGTAAAATAATCAGTGCCAGTGAAAATCCACCTGTGTTGACCACTTGAGGTTGGGTGAATCTCTCCAATGAAGTCAATACCCCACTACTGAAAAGGTCCAGAAACCATTACATGTTTCAGAGGCAAAAATTTGAGTTGTTTCTTTCTAACAAAATTTTTACACTTGGCACGGGCTCTAGTCTTTGTACAAACATTAGTAAACAAGCTGGGCCAAAAATACCCGTCTCTGAGGACCTTATAAGTTGTGGTCCTCCAAAAATGATGCCCCCCACATGAGTTGTCATGAAAATCAATCATATCTCTTTGGGCCTCTTGTGGGTCCAGGCATCTCAACAGAACTCCCAGAGGGTCCTTCCATTACAAAACCTGATCAATGATACAATATTTTATTGTTTTGAGTTTCAAAGCTCTCACCTTGTTTTTGTCCAAACCATCAGGAGGCCTCAACTTTTGCAGGAAGAATATGATGTCTTTATACCAAGGGCATTGTGCTAAGTTGGGACTGACATGAGAGTCTTCACCACCAATCTGAGTTTGCTAATTCTCTGGGTCTATATTCATGAAATTAACCCCCAGTTCCTTGCAATTTGATTTAGCCAGTAACCTAGCTAAACCTTGGCCTTTCACCAATTTGGTGGGTTTTATTTCCAGGTCAAACTCTAGAATCTTGGCAATCCACTTGCTTCTCTTCCCATCTATATCGGGCTGGATTAGTATCTCATTTACTGAGGTCGAGGGGACATATGCAATAATTTTTTAATGCTGAACATAGATTCTGAAAGCATTGAGGGCTTTCACCAAGGCATAAGCCTGCTTCTCCATGATATTGTATCTCATTTATGCATCTCTCAGTGCTCTGTTGAAAAAGGAAATACGTTGCTCTAGCCCCTCTGCATTTCTTTGTAGAAAAACAGTAGCTAGTGTATTGGATGAAGAGAAAGAGAAAATTAGAAATTCCTTAGAATAGTCATGGTTGATGAGCACAGGTGCTTCAGTCAAAGCCCTCTTGATTTGGTTGAAATAATTTATGGACGCAACAGTCCACTTCAACTTGTTCCCCTTTCTGAGCATGGTCGTAATGTATTTAACCAACTCAACAAAATTAGAAATGAACCTCCTCAGAAAGTTGATTTTGACCCAAGAAATACTTAACCTCTTTCCTAGATCTGGGAAAATATAATGACTGGATGGCCTCTACTCAGCTTGGATCAATCTTTACCACTTCATTTGACACAAGATGCACCAACAATTTTCCCTCTTGCATGGAAAATAAAGACTTCTTAGGATTGAGAAAGAGGAAAAACTTTTTGCACTTCAGGAAAACCTTCTTCAAATAATGACAATGCTCTTTATCAAACCTGGAGAATATTGTAATGTCATCTAGATAGATGACTACAAATTTGTCCTTTTCTCCAATGAAGGCAATCTCCATGGCTTGTTGGAAGTTTGCTCTTGCGTTCATCAATCCAAAGGGAATTTTAGCATACATAAATGTCCCCTAAGGATTTGTGAAAGTTTTCTTCTCTCTATCTTCAGGCAAGATAGACATCTGATTGTACCCGGAGAAACCATCGACCATAGACATTCTGGATGAACCAGTCACTCGCTGTAAAATGTGCTCCATTTTCGGCAAGGGGTAGTTATCTTTCTTGGAGATCCTGTTCAAATTCATGAAATCACAACACAACCTGATTTCCCCATTCTTCTTCCTCATAGACATTAAATTATCCATCCACTCTAAAAATCTTAAGGGGATGATGATCTATGCATCCAACAGCTTCTTCACCTCTTTTTCCATAATCGACAGCAGTGTGGGATTTATATGTCTTAGCTTATGCTTGAAAGGCTTGGCATATTCCTTCAAAGGGATTTTTTTTTCAATGATGATGGTGTCATATGTTCTCAAATCCTTGTATTTCCAAGCAAATACATCAGTAAACTCCTTCAGAATCCTGACATAATCAACCCTTTGTTCCTTTGATAACCTGTTGGACAGCTTCACCCATCTGGGATCCTCTTCTGTTCCTAGATTGCATTCAGTCACATTAGCCTCTTTTGTTGCTCTTTCAACCTTTACAACAACATAATTTCTATCAAACAATCTCTCTAAATGGATCAGCCCCTTTGGAATATGGTTGCTAGGAAACTGAACAATATGATGATGAGCGATTTTATTTAGAAAAACATCAATATGAGAGCTTTCTTCAGCATCCTGATCTTGATCAATATGCATATCATAAAATTCATCCACAGTCTCAAGGAACTTATTTATCTCAATATCATCCTCAAAGACCTTCCAATGTTTGACATTACCAGGAATAGAGGGTTTGTATTTTATCTCCACCTCATTTTGAGATTTGGGAGCAAAGGGACCTTGAAATTACTTGTTGCGACCGCCAAGGAGTCTGCCACAGAGTTCTCCTCTCTTGGAACAAATGAGATATTAAAATCTAGGAAGAAACTTTCAATCATATCCCAGACTTCATTTATGTAGGCCATTAACCTGGGGTGCTTAGCCTAATACATATTTTTGACTTGATGAACAATTAGCTCAGTGTCTCCAAACACTGCTAGCTCCTCAATTTTCATGTCTTTGGCAGCTCTCAAACCCAAGACAAGAGACTCATATTCTACCACGTTGTTTATTGTTTCAAACTCCATCTTGCAAGATAGAGATATGGTCTCTTGGGTAGGGGAAATAGAAACTACTCCAGCACCAGCACCTTCCCTAGAGGAGGCTCCATCAAAAACATTTTCCAAATAGAGGTCTTGGGGGGAAGATCTTCACAGACGGTGATGGGATGCCTTCTTATTTCGATAGGTGGCTGAGGAACATTAGAGAGCTACAATATACTGGTTCCTAAATCAGCATCGACAGAGAAAATGGGGTGGTTGATGGGATTTGCTTCATCACTGATAATGTAGGTAAGTTGTGATTCCCTATAAAGCCTTCTATGTTCCCCTCCAAACACAAGAATGGTATCATATGAAAGATCCATTTGCAAAGTTCCACCTAATATTTTGATCCAGGATCCAGACAAGAGCATCCCAAACTTAGGGGGAACATCAGCTACCACAATGTCCATGACCACACTCTTCATTGTCAATTGAAACAAGGAGACAGCCAAGTCCTTAATAACCCTAAGGCACTTCACCTTCCTGGAATCGAATGAATACAGGTTGTGGTAGGTTTTTGTGACCTCCAACCCAAGTTCATCCATGATAATCTTAGGCATGAGATTGTGAGATGCCCCTGAATCCATCAGGAAGTTGTGCAACACTTTGTCATGAATATTGAATGATGTATAGAAAGAAGGTGAGGAATCATCTCTATCCTCTACCAAAGGCCCTAGTATGACAACTGGATTTTCATCTTGGAGGTTGACAGAGTCTGTGGAATGAGATGAAGGTTCGAGTTGTAACATTTTAGAGAGGAATTTTTTGAAATCCTCATGCTTGAATAACTCTGATAGAGGTATGGGGATTCTAATATTTTGAATCTCATGCTCAAAGCTATAAGAGGAGGGAGGCTTCAAAATCTCATTCACTTCTCGAATAGGGATTTTGACCACTAGTGGGGGGGTTTGTGCCTCCTTTTCTTTAATTTTGTCTACCACATTTTTAGCAGGATTCTATGCTCTGGTAGGTTGATCAGAGATGTCAAGCTTCCCTTCTTTCTTCTTTTACCTCAGGCTATATCTATTTGGATTATTGTTGGTCTTTTCCCCCTTGCTCAACTCATTTAGTTGGTTATCCATGAGAGAATCCTCATCTGTAGATTGGTTTAAATGAGGAAACGAAGATGTGTCTCCCAAACAATGGATTTCAAGATCAACATCTTCTTCCTCTCTTTCTTCATCAGTAACAAGGTTATTTTGAAGAGGAGCTTGAATTCTCTGATCATCCCTATCCCCGATCTCTTTGGATGATCTGAGGGGCATTGTTTGGTATTTTGAAGCTACCCCTATTATCAGCATTTTGGGGATACCTATAGCTCTTCTTTGCTTCCAATTTCAACCTTTCCACTTCGGCAGAAAGTGATTTTACCAGCTTGGTCAATTCATCTTCTGGAGGGTGGGAAGTAGAGGAATCAAAGGTTGAGGCTTCAGACCTACCTTTTCTCTTGTCTCTATCATATTTTTTTCTGAGTTTGTCTACTGCCAATATATTAGATTCTACTTCAAGGGCTGCATCTTGCATGTGAACCAATGAGGTAGCCCTTCTCTCTCTTAACGGGAGGGAAAACTCAAGGTCGAAATAACTAGCATAAGTAATCTTGGCAGAGGTTTCAGTAGGATTTATTTCAATGGGAATCTTGTTGTACATCTTATTGAACCTCTTTGAGAAGTCTGAAACAAATTCCCCTTATTTTCTCTTAAGTGATCCAAACTATGTAATATAGTAAAGGAAATCCTTTTTACCCCCCCAATGTCTTAAGAATTCATCATCTAGGGCTTCAATCCCATCAATAGATCTAGGAGCCAAGCCCCTAAACCATTTTCTATCCTCACCATTAAGGCTATGAACAAAAAATCTCATCCATACATGATTCGAAATATCAAGATTATCTGCAAAAATGTAAAAGGCTACAAGGTGTTCCTCTACAGTTATGCTTTCATCCCCTGTGAACTTGGGAAACTCCTTAAGGTAGCCTTCATCCGGGAGATTATTCAAAGGTTGAGGTAAAATGAGAGGGGCGTATCTAGCAGCCACTATGTCATCCATCATGTCTGTAGGCAGATTAGCACCTGCCATTGGGATGTGAATTGGAGGAGAACCAGGGGGAGATGGAGTTGGGACAGGTATGACTATAGTTGTGTTTTTGGGAGAAAGAGGAAAATGTTGAGTGTTGGAGGAGAATGCTATGGGGTTCAAAGGAATAGCGGTTTCCCTTTCTTTAAATGCAGAAAATTTAATAGGAGGAGGAGTAGTAAGGCCCGGAGTGGGGAAGCCTTCTAAGGTCCTGGGTCTAAACCACTGTACGATATCAGGGGAAATAGGGGTGTCAAATACTTTTCCTTCAAACCAAGACTAGGAGGGGAGAAATCAACAGGAAAACTCCCAAAATTTAAACTTCTGGAAACTCCAGCAGACGGTATAATAGGAGAATTAGAAGCAGCTACTGGAGCTTTTAAATAAGAAACATGTAAACTATCAGAATCACCTGATACAACAATCGCAATCCCTTCTTGAGGGGTCTTTCCTTTTCTGATAATTTTCTATGGGTCAGCTTCAGGTGTTTCTAGAGGAAGTTGTGGAGTAGACCTCGTGTGTCTACGTTTCAGAGCCACAACTGAAATAGTGGAGTCATCAGGTGCAAGTTGCAATCTTCAAGTTACTGATATTTGATGCACCTTTAGAATCAGAATTTCTTTGTCATTCTATCCCAGGGAAATGTCTTCAATTCGTTCCTCGACAACAGTGCTAAGAATGTTATCACTAAGAGTCACCCTCAGATTGCAAGAGGATAAGCCCAGTACCCATCAGATTGTTTGGTCGATGTTTGATTTATATGAGTGGAGGTCAAATGGGGAAAACTCAATACAGGAATGATTCTAACATAGAACTGGGCAGGTCATGCACAGAGAAGTGAGGGCCTCATTAACTTCAGTCAGTGAATTTATTTTAAGCGTGAGTAGAGGGAAGACTTAGTGAGAAATATGAACAAGAATGATATGGGCATCATAATTTCAAGCAACTTGGTGAAGAAAAATTCAGTATCAAGAATTCTCTTGAACTCGAGCTTCAGACATTGAAATATGTCCAAACAACACAGTCACAGTAGAACAATAGTCAAACATACACTGTCATGCAACTACAACAACTCGACTGGATCCTCCATGCCCGAGTCCTTCAGTGAGAGGAGAAATAAGATAACAAGGGGGCTAACTAAAACTGGTCACGTTACCCTTGTAATCAAACCTACATTACAGCAAAAGCACAACCCTCGATTGGATCCTCCATGCTTGAGTGTTTTAGCACAGTTGTTACAGAGAGATGAGAGAAACGGACTTCTATTAATGTGAAAGTTTCAAGTGTGATACATAACCAGAGAACATTTATGGCATAAAAATATTACAAGATAGGGAGCTATGCTCAACCAATTGACGACCATAACAAAATATTGAACTGAACTACTTATACTCAGCTCAGTGCACCACTACCAGGAGTGTGACCTGGCTACTACAATCAAAGATTTGCGTCGGTGACTTCTTTTGTCAGACTGAATGTGCATTCCTTTGTCAGACGTGAGCTTAGACTGGCACGGGTCTGCTGACAAATCCATCCTTGGGCTGGCAGTTCTGTCTCCATGACCAGCTCCTCCACGCCTTCCGTTTATGGGGTGAGTCGAGGTTTCAACCACCAAACCTACCTTCCATTAAATTCTCTTCCTTGGGGACTCAACGAGACTTAATTCTGAGGGGGAGGTGACATGCTTCTCTTAGATAGGACGTTGTATGAGCATGTGATTGCGGAGCCACTCAAAGGTAGTTTGGGTTCACACCGCTTTGGAGCCTGCAATTCACCACCTTTCACCATGTATCACCTTTTCCTTACCATGGTTTTGATTGAGGGAACGCTCAAGAAAATTATCACCCAAGCATGTTGTGTCCCCTCAATGGACTGTGGTCGTAGATCTGGTCTCGATCTGCGATCTAGGCGCACCTGCCAGATTTGGTGCCACCACCAAGCTTAAACCCTAACCAACTTTAGGATCTGCCAAAAGTGTGCTTTGGGATGGGGAGCTACTTTGGCGTTGAACAATAACACCTCCCAGAGGATGATCTGACGTGGAGGCCTAACATCACCATGTTGTTGTGTCATGGACGGAGAGGTGACATGTGTCACTCGAAAACAGGCTGAAGGCATGTCTAAAAATGCTTGAAATGAGTGCCATGTGTCAGCTCTTAGACGTATGCCACGTGCTTGGCGTCTCAGGGCTTGGGCACTAGATCCTCTTCCTTTGGATCCTTCCCAGATGTGACCTAGGGCTAGGACCCTATGCAACCATGTGATTGCAAGTGTATCCAAGAGTGGTTTGGAAACAAACTGCTTTTCTCCCCACAATTCACTACGAGACACCACGTGTCCCTCTCTCAAAAAAGTGGTTCTGATTGCAGGACCACTTAAGAAAATTATCGCATGTGCACCTTCCAACCTTGCAATGGAGTGTGACCATTGATATTGTGATCTAGGATGAGGCCCTTTGATCAACGGCTTAGCTCTGGTTCTTTTAGATCGACGGATCCGATCTACACCCTCTGAAATCGATGACCTAGATTTACTTCGCAATTCGGGCTTCAGGATTTTCAAACCTCAAACTTCTTCTGCCTTCTAGTGCTTTTGTCCGAAGCTAAGGATCTGAGGACGTGTGGCATCCATAGATCAATGGACGAGATCCTCTCGGGTCTTCATATTTCAATAAAATCAAATCTCAAACCTTATTTCAACAACTTTTATTTGAAATTATTGATCTGCTGACACGTGGTCCCCCATGGATCGATGGATGAGATCCTCTCGGGTATTCGAACTTCAGATAACTCAAAACTCAAACTTCATTTGCCCCAAGCAAATCCTCTGGAGCTAAGGATATGACAACGCGTGGCTTCTATTGATCAATGGTTGAGATCCTTTCGGGTCTTTGGCCTTTGGGAAATTCAAATATCAAACTTATCCCGCCCCTAATGCTTTTATCCGAACCCTTGGATCTGATGATGAGTGGCCCTTAGCATATCAATAGCTATGATCCCTTCAGGTCTCCAGACTTCAGAAATATCGAATTTCAAACCTCCTTCACCTCCAAGTGCTTTTACTCGGAGCTGGTGATCCACTGACGCATGTCCTCTTGAATCAGACGGCTGAGAATTACTTCGGACCTTCGGGATTCGGGTGTTTTGAAAGTGACACATGAAAAATCCCTGAAGTGAAAGATCTGTTTCCGCGTGTCCCTACTGACGGATGGTTCAGATTCATTTCAGGCCTTTGGTACTTCGGGACCTCAATGCTTCGAGATTTCGGTCGCTTTAACACTTCGGCACTTTGAGACTCTTAGATGTCTAACTCCCATAATTCTCTAGAGTGCTGAACTCCGAAGTGAAGGATCTTCCTCCACGTGCCCCCTTTCTTTGGATGGCTCAGATCATTTCGGGAGTTCAGGCTTCGGATCTTCAAGAACTTGGCGTGTCTCTCATTTCAAATATCCCGAAGCAAAATTTCCAAAGTGACAGATCTGATGATGCGTGGCTTCTAGATTCGGATAGCCAAGATCCACTTCGGGACCTTTAGCATTTCAGGGCTTCCGGAGATGTTGTTGCCAATATGGACAACTCTTTTTGATCTTGAGATCAATGGTCCATAATTTCTTCGGGAGTCTGGGCTTCGTCTCTTCGGGCATTTTACACACTTCAAAACTTCAAAAATTTCAAAGCTCATTTCCCCAAAGCCTCGGATCGATAGACACCTGTCCCCCTCAAGATCTACAGTTCATGCTCAGTTCGAGCTCCGGGATTTTGGACCTTTGTTCTTCACTATACTTGGTGCAATTTTGAGATTCTGGATGCCCGCGAGCCGTTAATATGAACTTCACATGAGATTTCCGCCATTGAAAATTGAGCCCTCTTGTTGCATTTTAAGCCCAAAATGGGTTGCTTTGAATTTGCACTTTGTGTCCATGGCTGCAGCCTCCGTGAACAAGGATTTGGACGACTAGATGCATGCTGGGAAAACACGGAGACCAGTGACTGGAAAAAGGAGATGAATGTTCAACCTCAGAGAGAAAGAGAGGGGCTTGGGGTTGACACTTCTTTCGGGTAAGACATTAAGGGAAACCAGGGAACTTAAAAACAAAAGGGGGTAGCTAAAAAATGATTTTATCAGTCGAAAGGGAAAACATTTAAGACCTGGCTTGCGAGAAGGAGAGAGAGACAAGGAAAGAATACAGACTTAGGTATTAACGACAAACACACACAATTCTTGACAACTCTATGTGATAACAGATATATGCACTGTCATTTTCCAGTTTGGAAAAGTGTCCAGGTTGGGAAGTCACTTTCTAGTTAGAAAAGTGGTCCAATATTCTTGATGGACAGCCATTTTCCAGTTTGGAAAATGGTCCAGGTCACTTTCCAATTCAAAAATTTGTCCAAGATTTCTGATGGACAATCATTTGATAGATTTTTTATGTACCATAGACTGTGATTCCCCTTGTGGCCAGTGTGGGGGAATGGTATAAGACATTCATTCTCCTTGGAAGTCACTCTTAGAATTAGTTTCGAAGAATGGTCCGATATAGGAGGTTGGTGCAGGATAGTCATTTTCATAGGAAATGGTACAGACAATCATTCCCTAGGGAAGACTCATTATCTCAATGTTTCACTATCATTAGTGCTGGAAGAATGGACCAGTTAGGTTGAATGGTTCAGGTTCATCAATCAAGGACAATCATTCCCTAAGGCAGACTCATTCTCCAAGTTTCACTGTCAATCGTGTCGGAAGAATGGCCTAGTTAGGTTGAATGGTCCAGGTTTCAAAATCCGAGACAATTATTCTTCTATGCTTGGGAAGGGTAGTCCAAATAGACCATGGTTGATGTCTAACTTTTCGAGGGTAGATGCTCTTCCATATCTCACAGATGTGAGTAGAAGAATGGCCCAAATGACTTCGTGTGTATCATGATATTGTTTATGCAGGATGATATCAGATAATATGATTTTTTTGGACATTATGTGTCTCTGGACATTAGTCATATGCTACTATGATGGATGTGTTCCACTGGTAGTGATTGTGTGTAATTTGTTAGTAGTCATGCACTACTAGGAGTGGTTGTGTACCATTAGGCAGTAGTTGTGTACTACCATGGATAGACATAGTTGTGTTCTATTGAATGGCATTGTAGAAGTTGTATGCTACTATCTGATTTCCTTGGAGACTACCACTAGTGTTGGAGATTATTTCCATCTAGATGGATAGTCAGTGTGTTGGTGGACAGAAATTTTCTAGGTAGAGAATGGTCCCGATAGAACGAATTGTTGGTGGACAGACGTTCTCCCTGTGGAGAATGGTCCAGGTTGACAGATTTTTGACATATCATGGACTGGTATTTTCCGAAGGCACAGATTGTGTCCTAATTAGGAAAATGGTTCAGGACCGATATTTTTCTTGAGGCACAGTTATTGGCTTGATCAGGTTGAATAGTCCACCTCCTAAGGACATGACGTCCCGATTATAGTGGTTGATACAAGACTGATATTTTCTAAGGAATATGGGTAGAGATTGATATCTATGGTACATATGACCCAATTATAAAATAGTCTAAGACTTCATGAATGTAGGAATGGTCTATGTAGCCCATAGGGTGGATTTCAACATCTGGGAGGAATGACATTCTTCGAGGACATAGGTCCATATTAGAAGAATGATCCTTGTATCCCATTGTGGGGCTTTCAGCATCTGTTGGGACAACTATTCTTCTAAGATGTATGTCGGAATTAGAATAATTGTCCTTGTATCACTCTAATGAGTGAGTGACTTATTTAGCATCATGCTTGACCATATTAGAATAATGATCCTTGTATCCCATTGTGGGCTTTCAACATCTGTTGGAACAACTATTCTTCTAAGATGTATGTCGGAATTAGAATAATGGTCCTTGTATCACTCTAATGAGTGAGTGACTTATTTAGCATCATGCTCGACCACTCAGATGGAGTATGGCCTCAAGAGATGATGTATTTGATGCTATCAGATGATATTGATAATGGTGATGTTGCTCGTAAGTTTATCTACATGATCATGAGATAGATTGCATGTCTATTATGATGTTACCGATTGAATGGTTTGTTTGTACTCAATACCATTGCCTTTAATACCTCTCTAGCTAGGAGGGAGTGTTGATATTATGGTATTTGTGGAAGGTATTAACCTCTACATGTAACCTTTGACGAGACTATAATATTCTGGGAAGCAAGAGAAACCCTAAAACATTGGATAATAACCCTAGAAGACAAGTCGACTCAAGAGAATAATTAATATTAATTCATTAGCCTCCAGGAAGAGAAGTTGGCCCAGTTAAGTGACTTGGAGTAGTAGAAATAGAGGGTGCTAGAGCTCATTTGTACTCACTCACTCTCACAACTGCATAAGGACAAGTGGTGCACATGACTAGAGGAGAGTTGCAGTTGTTGTAGTAGTGACTTGGTATTTGGTTATGGTTTGGAATTTCTACCTTGGTTATGGTTTGGACTCTCTTCTTGGTAAGATAGATTTGGAGAGAAGTATGCTATCTTGTTTGTCTATTGGTTCTAGGGTTTTCTTCCAGAATTATTCTATATGTCAAGGTTAAGGTGCTGAGGGGTGGCTTCGGCCTATGGTTGGGTGACAATATTTCTGTATTGTCTATGGAGAAATGAGCATGCCTATTATTCTAACACTTCCTTCTTGCATTAAAAATACACCAATTCCATGAATTGAGGCATCACACTCTAGAATAAATGTTTTTGTGAATTCAAGTGTGGCTAGGAAAAGAGTTGTACACATAGCCTCCTTAAGTTTTTCAAAATATTTGGTTGCTTCTTAAGTCTAATAAAATGCTTCCTTCTTTAATAATGCTATCATATTTGTTGTTATTTGACCATAGTTCTTGACAAACTTACGGTGATAGTTTTCCAATCCTAAGAATCCTCTAAATTTCTTCAAGATATTGGGAATTGCCCATTCCCTCATAGATTTAATTTTGTTAGGGTGAACTTTTATACCTTCATGAGATACAATATGACCCAAATATTTCACTTCTTGAACCCCAAAGGCACACTTGGAAGGATTTTCATAAAGTTGTTTCTCTTCCAAAATTTGTATTACTATGTCAACATGTTGTACATGTTCTTCCCAATATTTGTTGTAGATTAGTATGTCATCAAAAAATACTAACATAAATTTTCTAAGGAAGGGATTTAAAATATAATGCATCAAGCTTTGAAATGTTGAAGGTGCATTAGTAAGTCCAAATGGCATAACCAAAAACTCATAATGACCTTCATGTGTTCTAAAGGTTGTTTTGGGAATTTCTTCTTGACTCATTTTGATTTGATGATATCCCAAACAAAGATCCAACTTAGTAAATAAAATTTATCCATGCAACTCATCTAATAATCATCAATGAAAGGAATAGGAAACTTATCTTTGATGGTCATATTGTTGAGTTGCCTATAATCTGGACACATATGCCATGAACCATCCTTCTTCATAACCATCACTATTGGTGAAGAGAAAGAACTTTGGCTAGGTTGAATGATGCCAACCTCTAATATTTCTTGGATCATACACTCAATCTCACTATTTTGTGCATATGGATACCTATAAGGCCTAATGTAAGGTGGTACACTTCGAGGTTGAAAATGAATAGTATGATCATGATCTCAAGAAAGTGGAAGACCCCTAGGAATCTCTCCAAACACCTTGGAATAGTTGTTGATAAATATTTGGATATCCATTGGAGTAGAGGATAAAGATTTTTGAACATCTAATAAGCACAATCGTACAATTACACCATGGTGTCCCTTTTTGAGTAATTTTTTCATGTTATTAGAGCTTATCACCTTAGAGTGTTTCACTTGGATACCTCTAAGCTCAATTTCCTTGATTTATGAGGAAAATATCATGAAAATATATTGAAAATTAAGGACCATTGTTCCCAATTATTGTAACCATTGTACCCCTAATACAACATCATCACCACCCATTTGGATGGAAATCATTGGACTATCCAATAAATACTCTTCCATATTGAGAAGATGTGGAACAAGTGACCTTTGAAGAATGTTCAAGGTGCATGCTATTTATAAATATTTCACTAAGTAAAAATCAAGAGAGATCAATCCTTATAACATTAATTGTGCGGAAGTGAAAGAACTGCAGGAGGGAAAGGTATGTGGAAGTGCAGAGGTATGGAGGTGCAGAAGTATGGTGAGTGTCGAGAGTGGGATATGTAGTGTCTCACACACATTATTTGTGTGGGAGAGTAGGTGTGTGGAAGAAAAGGTTGTGTAGAGATGAGGTTTGTGTGGACATAAGGGTGCTAATAGGTCCTCCACACAAAGGGAAAAATAAACAAAGTATTGGGCTATGCAGGACATATGTGGGATAACATTTTGTGAGAAGTGTGGGGAAATTTTTATATAAAATGGAATCTCTTCATAAGATAAGGAATCCCACACAAATCAAAAAAATAGCTAAGGGGTGTATGTATGGAATAAAAAATAAAATAAGGGTACAAATGAAAATGGGTCAACACTAGTGTAACACTTGTACATCCTTGTATTGT